>JAOVVI020013076.1:0-11993 GCA_028571085.2 Nepenthes alata | reverse complement strand
AAATGGGCCGAGGGAAAAGGAGAGTAAGCAGGTTTTGAGTGGGAGTAGGAAAAAAACAGTATAAAAACAATGAGAGCTTTAATTTCTACTTACTAGGATTGATTATATAAATCAACTTTCATAATTTCATTAAGGGTATATTTGGTTATATAAAAAATTAAAAGAAAGGAAAATAGTGAGGAAAAAATAAAAATGATTATTCTAATATATATTTTTCATCATATTTTTTTTTTCTTGAGATTTCCACACAATCCAAAAATGGAAAATCATTTTTCTTTAATTTTTTTCTTTTCCTTCAAATTTTCTAAATTCAAATAATCCCTAAGGGTGTACCTGGATCTAAGAAGGTTTGAAAAAAGGAAAATTTATGATGACAAAATGAAATTAAAAAATAAAAAGAAAATCACTTTCCTTAAATTTAACTATTCTAATATAAATTTTCTCATTATATTTTTTTATTTGTGATTTTTTATGTAATTCAAATATAAAAAATTATTTTTCTTCAATTTTTTTCTTTTTCTTCAAAATTTCTAGATACAGACACCCTTTTGTCTGTATGTGTGTGTGTGTTTTTTTTTTTAATTCTAATGTTTATCTTTAAATTCATTTATAAACAAAAAATCCTCATTTGACAAGATCAAAACCAAAAGAAGTTTTCTGATGTAAATTGAGAAGAATTAAAATTATGATCACCACGAGTTCTCCAGAACTCACCCGCTGTTATCTGCATCGAAATATTGAAATGCTTTAAACAGATTTTCATCCTTTTCAACTCTGTGTCGATGCATTGTAGCAGTGATAAATTCGACATAATCAATCGCTCCATTTCCATCGACATCAGCCTATAAAGAAGTTCACACACTATAAATATATCCACTTTTCATTTTTTTTATTGAATTATTAATAGCCAGCAAACAAGAAATAACTAAATTCAGCTGATACCATCATGACCGTCATAACTTACAGCTTCCATTAGTTGCTTGAGTTCAGCTTCTGTTAGCTTCGACCCGAGTTGAGCTAATCCGGTCTTCAGTTCTTCATACGTGATCGAGCCACTTTTGTCAGTATCCATGTTAGAAAACATAGCTTTAAGACCTTTGATTTCTTCTTCCGACATATTTTGTGCAATAACCTGCAGTAGTTTCAAAGTAGGCTGACCTAGTGAGACCCAACAAAGAGTTGTATAATGTGCATGATCTTCTTAGGGGAGAGGCCCGTGTCCACTTAATGGGTAAGATTAGAAATTTGATGAACTAATGGTGAAAATTGAATATTCATTTAAATTACTTAATAAAATTTTTACCATTTACTCACCCAACTTTTAATAATGGCCATTAGATGAATGTGAAATTCTTCACAGTGGGGTGACCTTAACAATATACTCTTAACTCCAAATATGAGAATTTGCTGGCGCTCATTGATGTCAGATGCACATGTGAGCTAATGAGCAAGCAAAGGAAACAAAAGGCAAAAAAAAAAAAAAAAAAGAAAAGTGAGAAGCGTTTGCAAGAAAATTGAACTATTTTGTTGCCAAGTATTCAAAATTGTGTAGGATTTGTTTAAGGTTGGAACTCGGAAGCTAGTTGTGCAGAGAATAAACCTAGTTTGGATTGTTCAATTTATTCCAAAATTTGGGTTGAATTTGGGTGTGCTTGTAGACCTGCTCAAACTTGGAATCGGACCCTTGAACAGTCCCCTAACTTGTTCTTTTTTCTAGAGAAAATTCTCTCTCTCTCTCTCTAACTTCTATAACCGGAAATTCAGACTTAAGTACAAGTACTTTGTCAAGATGCATGTCGGGTCATAGGTTCGAAGTTCAAACCTGCATGGTCTTTCAAGATATAAGTTTGAAAATACAAGAAACCAGCATGTTTCTTGGATGAAACTATTGATATCGGTATCCATCATAACTGTACCAATATTAAATAATAAGTATCAATATTAAATACTTTAGAAAAAAAATTCTGACAATCGTAAGTTGATAGGGACATATTAGTCAATATATAGTAATATATTATCAATACGACAATATATTATGATATTGTCGGATTATTGAAAAATATTGATATGTATCAGCTGATATTTACATCAATGTCATATGAAAAAATATGAAATTCACATGTCACACAGAGACTGACCTTTAGCGCCAGCTTCTTGAGCTTGTTCATTGCCTTGAACTGTTTCATTCTAGAGAGCACTGCGCTGTCTATTGGCTTGTCAGATGTTTCTCCATCCACTTTAATCCATGGATGCTCTTGTTATTGCAAAGAGAATGAGATTTTTTAGATGCATACAGACATCGACAGAAAGCCAACATAATTTTCGAGCATGAAAGTAGCACATAAAAAACAAAGCCATCTTGGTTTGATCAACAAGAACATGTGTAAACTGCTACTAATATTGACGTAGGGCAGGCCACACTGCAGTACTTATAGAAAGTCGAGCAAAACAGAAAATGAGGATAAGGATTGAAATTGTGCGCCTAAATTAAAAAAATTCATTAATTTTAGATATAGGATGAACTGCAGGAATTATAACCTATCCATGGAAATGACCCGAGACGAATTTTGACATGACGATAGAGTAAACTCATTATTGTGCCAAATTTCAAAGCCTAAAAGAACCCTTTTTTCCCTTTCCTGACAAGACCATTTTTATCTTATTTTCTTAATCAAACTAATGTAACCTATTTTTCTACTTAGTAGGGCTGCGTTGAGTCAGTTTAGGGACGTTATTGATGCCGTATAATAGCCTAAAATCATATTATTAATAGTATCTCAACAATGTGTAAAGCACTTTTGAATAATTAACGAATTTCCCTTTCAGATACAACTTCTCTTCTGGCTTTTCTTCTGCTCTAGGGGCATCAAGTGTTGGGACTAAGACCTTCGGGATTAAGCCTTGGTTACTTTCATGTTTACCAAGTTGCCGTTCTGCATTGATTATCCTATGATAGATCAGATTTCACATAATCAAAATGGTCACCAATAATAAGATCTTTAGAATGACTACAGACAAATTTTCAATATTTAGGCAAGTCACGAACATGATGAATGTCTCGATTATGTGATTGGCTTTCAAGTTGAGTTTCGACCTTTTCATTATGTAATATGGTCTAGCCATGTTATTGTTACCTTCACCAAAATGTACATACATGGTTCATTCAATCACCTCTTATGCTATACTTTTACCAGGTTTTACAGCAGAAAAAGATTGTTTTGTTTTGGGCAAATTCCAAGAGAGAGTTGCAACATATTTAAGGCTTTCAGCCCATTTCTTGATCCTTCAACAACTTAAAATTTTAGCACAACAGAAAGCATCTTAACATCTCTTAAATTTTTTCAATAGTTAATTTCGAGGCTCAGACTGAACAAAATTTAAATAGCATATGTCGACCATTTGAGATTTCATTTAATATATAATGATAAAACAACATTGCCGCCAATGACAAGTAATCAGGACTTAAAGGCTAGGATGGTGATGGTGACAACCACAGGCAATGTAATGGAAGATAAAAAAAAATTACATAAAATTAAACAAAAACATACGCATGAAATGAAATATTAGTCGATATATATCGGCATTGCCCTCATACTAATATTTCCTATACTGCGACAATCATGTATGTCACTCTAATCATGGATGAAAATATTGGTATTGGTGTCGATATATATCATAGTTGTATCGATATCAACTGTATCAAACTCAATCTTTTATCCACATTAAAATTGAGATAAATACTTAAACTTAATCATATTTAATCCTATTTTGTATATTTTAAATATTTTAGATAATTTTTATTTATTAAATTAATATTTTAATATTAAATTATACGCTTAGAGTGTCTCACTAATGTTTCTAGTTAGTGTAGTGCTTCTCACTTTCTCCTCCTTGAATTATGCTACTCATGAAGTGGTGGTGAGTTAAAAAACAGGGTATTTTTAAGTAGTGTTTGCTATGGGTTGATTAAAAAAATTTAGCTAAATATATTAGCCGATACAACCGATATCGGATTTTCTCGATATTGGAGAAACTTGATACATACTATATCGGCCAATACTTCTATAGCTATAATATCTCGGCCAATATACCAAATATTAACTAAAGTCAGCCGACATTTTCCCAGGATCCGAATCGCACAAAATTGTTCAGTACAAATCATCTAATACGGTTGATACTGATTTGGTTGCATCCAATACCAATATTTTCACCCATAAAAGTATAGGGGAAGCACTTATTCCACATAAGAAAATTGACACAGTGGCATAAATTACCAAGAACTTCTGCAGCAGAAATCCGCTTCTTTGGATCGTGAGTCAACATCTTCCTGACCAAGTCTTTTGCACTATTTGATAATGATGGCCATGGTTCTTCCTCAAAATCGATGTTTCCTTCTAATATAGCATCAAAAATACCTTGCCGAGTTTCTGCAACAAAATTAGTCAATATTCGAAATATTTTGCTGAATTATTTAGGGTGTATTTGGACCAAAGAACATCTGAATGAAAGGAAAATAGTCAAGAAAAAAATAAAAAGAAAAAAAAATATATTTTGTATTTTGTTTGGATGTTGTGAAAAATTCACATTAGAAAGAAAATATATTATACAAGAAAAAGCATTTTCATTGTTTGGTTGGCAAAGAAAAATTGAACAGAATAAAAACACATGCATTTGATAAGTAAATTTGATTTTTTTACTTGATTTTAAATGAAATCAATTTTCAATAAAACATCAATATTTTCACAAATATTTTCCTGCTAACTTTTTTTTCTAAAATTTTTCATCTAATCCTAACCCCAAAAAATATTTTCTTCAATTTTTTTTTCATTTCCTCCTATTATCTTTGATCCAAACATACCCTTAGTAACTCCATGTCAAAAGTATAATTTTCCCACAAAAACTGCTGAGTAATTAATAGATTCAATGGAGCTATACCCTGGATGTGAGGCACAGCCTATTCACCTTGAGTTCAGAACCATTGGGTGTAAATCCAATGGTTCATGTGTTTTATTAAATAAACAGTTTTCATGGAAGTTTCTTTTTTTCTTCTTAAAAAAAAGGAAAAATGCATGAACCGTTTCTTTTCAGCAATTGACTGTCCTCTTACCATCCCAAAATGGAGGAACACCACAGAGAAGGATATACAAAATAACTCCTGCACTCCAAACATCAATTTCTTTCCCATAACTTCGTCGAAGTACTTCAGGAGCAACATAGTACTCACTACCGACCACATCGCGGTAAACCTTCCCTACCAAAAGTTAGAAATCCACCAAGTAATACCAAAATCAATCATCAATTTTGAAGGATTACTTACAATTTGAAGTTCAAGCATGATTGCAACTGAGGTTCAAGGAGGAAGAAGCAATCACCATAAATAAGTAAATGAGTCTAATCTGTGTATAAAGATGGCAACATGAAATCCTTAACGGTGTATCGATAAAACATCAAAATCTAGTTTGTCCCTCACTTGAAATAATAATAATAAAAAGAAAGCCAAGGCAAGCTCACTCTGACAAAAAGATTGGGCAGTGGAATGAAATATCGGCTACCCATACCAATATTTTCTATTACTACGATAAAATTATGATATGTCTATATATTGGCAAAATACTGCGATAATATTGGCTGATATTTTCCTCAATTTTGATTCGCAAAAAATTGTGTCCAATACACGTATCATCAAATACGGCCATAAACAATATAGATATGGACATTTATATTGCTATCTATGGCCGAAAATATCAGTATTGATATCGGTTGCATCTATATGAGTATTAGATATACTGAAAAAAAATATCTGAAAATCGTAAGTTGACATGAAAATATTAAGTAAATATCAAGTATATTGACTGATATTTTGCTAATACAACAACGGATAGCGATTTGCAGCAATATCAAAAGGCCTGATACAAATATATATCATCCGATATTTTCATCCATGCTACTACAAAAAAGATAGCGTTTAATATAATTCAAATCTATTATCAATAAAATAATACCTTTTCTCCTGATTGATCCTCTTTACGTGACTCAACATGTCTATTTGTTTTTTGAAGTGAACTCGATCATAGCATAAGAAGAAAAATTTGAAATGAAAATTAGCAGAGTCACATTGAACAATAAATGTGGATAAGTTATACAAGATTGAAACTACTTATATTCAGTTATTTTACAATATACATTGATTAGCTAAGTACCAACTCTATCATCCAAAACCTAATTACTATATTTCCAAACCCCCTTCATATCACCATATCAAACTATAATCCCTTAAAAAATGAACCATTTCTGCACACTGCGTATTGAACCATGTGTACCATAATGTGAATAGAGTAGAACATCCATGGAGGGGAAAAAAGATACATGAGTTTAACCAATTTGCAAAGGAAAGTTCATTGTTCAACAACAATAACAAAGCCTTCAGCACCACTAAGTAAATCAGCTATATAAACATATTTTCTCCATTTCATTTAATTTATTGCAATATTTTCCTACATTAGAAACAAATTTAAATTGTTTTTTTCACATAACTCCAAATTTTAGTAAGTCTACCTCTTCTTTTCTTTCCTCAATTTTAAAAGAACATTTATTGTTTATTACTATGTAATACTATGCCTTGTAGCTGATGATCTTTCAGTTAGCATAAAATGGCATATGCTGGTCAGTGAAATGGTTTATAGTAGAGAACATCCCAACTGATGCAATAAAAATACCTTAACTTGATGAAAAATGAGGTGTCAAGCCTTTATTTCGTTTTATGTTTTTTATAAATATTCTATCAATTAAAATAGAACCATTTGAGAGAAAGAAACTAATGTATTTTCCTCAAATGTGCTGTTACATTATCAAATTTGTCCCAATTCATCAATATGTCCACCCAAGAGGTTAGTTGAAATTTCTAATCTTGCAATCAGTAAAAAGAAGATCAAAAGTAAGTATTTGCCTCCATTAATCACTATGTTTAGCAATTGAGTGCCAAAGCCTGCATCTTCTTAAGGAACATCACCATCAACAACAAAATAACGTTAGATTCTATAATGAGGCATTGGCTATATGATTCCTTCTCTGATGGTCTGATTGAGTTAATGGAAAATCCTCGGAAAATTGAGATTCACAATCAAATTTATTCTGATGGCCTGCTTGAGTTAATTGAAAATCCTCGGAAATTTGGCTATATGATTCCTTCTCACTCCAACTTATTCTGGGCCTATTTCTCCCCCTATCATTGCCTTGAAATTAAGCAAATTGCTTCTCCCCACCAACACATACCTAGAATCTAGCCTGGATTTGTCACATTTTCGGCACAAACAGGTAATAAATAATAATAATAAAATCTAAATAACAATTCATATATAATTAAAAATTTCAAATAATCTCAAAACTTGGTCGAACATCCCATACTCAAAGAGCAAAACAACATAATAACTACAAATAATAGTAGACATTGGATCTGATTGAACCAAACTCTATCTGACCTCTAATAATAATAATAAAACTTGCTCAGTCCAAAACCATTTATAAGGGAAAGTATTTAACAAACATCCAAACTATCATAGTATAAACTATACAAAAATCCATCCACTACCACGTTTCCCAAATTATATAAATTATAATAAACTGAAATATGCAATAATTCCTAATACGGGCATCAAGGATGCAGATTTGATTTGATGCAGATTTGATTTGATTGCAGATTTAACTTAATTGTACTTCCAAATTTGATTTGATTTTATCCTATAGTAGATTTTATTTTAATTACTAGAGATTTTATTTTATTGAGGAGAGATTTGATTTTATTTTTAATTTAGGAGAGATTTGATTTTATTTTTCATTTGATTTCCTTTCCAAATTTAAAATTATTTGATTATGATTTTGTTTCCAATTGTCTTAGATATAGGGTTCTCTATATAAGACCCTGACTCTATTGTTTGAGACACAGTTGATTTGAATAAAATTTGATTCAGTATGATTCTCCCTTCTCTCTTAATGCCTACTCTCCCCCCCGGTTTCCCCTCCTCCTCCCTCTATTCTCTTTCTTGTCCCTACCTCTATGATCTCTATTCTTATTTCTACCCCTCTGTCTCTCTTCCCTACCTTCCCCTTACATCAGAAACAAAATCAAATTGAAAATAAAATCAAATCTCCTCTAAATGGAAATAAAATAAAATCTAATTTAAAAATAAAATCAAATATAATTTGAAAATAAAATTAAGTCAAATCTCTACATTCATGATGTCCACATCAATTCTCATCGGGTGGCTGGGACTCAACCCTGTCAGGTAAAACTTTTGTAGTTAATTTCTCAACCACAAGCTCAGTGGCTGCATTGGTAGACGTGTGAATGGGGCTGAAATCAGACTGAGCCACAAATGCTTCCGGAAGGAAAATGACTTGGGCCTGAAGATAAGCGATCCTACTGACTTGGATAGAATGCCAAAATACCTGAGTCGAACTGTTGGTGTGTCTTCTAGAAATCCGAGTAATCTCGAACTCTGGCCGACCAATCCAATGGAAAAGGAAGTGCGAACCGCTCTATCCATGGGAAACATAATCTACTCATCTAAAATAGTATCAATTTTATCATTGTGTGCCGAGAGAGTGAAAAGTTGTGTAGAAATAGGTGGACAAGCAATATGTGGCACAGCTGAAGGCACGTCAAAGGGATCAACTAGTGATGTAAAACTACTTTTTATAAGCGAGTAAATTTTTAACATAGAAAGTATTATGAAAACTAAAAGGAGATGGAATATCAATAACATATTCGTTGATCCCAATCCACTATAAAATTTTAAATGGACTAACATTGTGAGTCTACAATTAAGAAACGGGGCCATGTAGGTGCCGCTTTGGCTGGATCTGAATCATAACAGAACCTCCAACATGAAATGCAATATATCTATTATGCATATCAACTCAAAATTTATATGAGGTATTAGTTATTTTTAATTGTTTATTGATCTCGATGTGTAAGTCATAAAAATATCGTGCAAAAGTTTTGGCCATCATGAACATACTAATATGCAGGGACATCGAGATAAGGTCTAATAATTTCGAGGTTTGTAACCATACACAACTAAGAAAGTAAAGACATCTTGAAAATTTTGGAGAACTCGACGGGCCTTATTAGGAATCAATACGAAAGAATTCGGAAATGTTTCGAAAATAATAACAACACAATAAACTCGCTTATAACTATACGGTCAAATGTTGTGGAACTAATAATATGTAATCCCTTTGTCTCTACCAGAACCCTTTCTTTATTGAGAGTAATCGGTTTTGGGAGTAAATGATAGATGTGAATTTTCTTTTCCTTGTGAACAAAAGAATAGAAATTAGAATCAACTTTAATTGTGACATCCATGTCGTATAGTTAAAGGCGCCCAAGAATGACATAACCCACGTCTATTGGTATAACATCACACCAAATATGATCTTTGTACTCTAAGAATTGAATGGATACAAGACAACGTTCTTTGACGGCTATAAAAAATGTGTTAATCCACAAGATACTGTATGAATTAGGGTGTGAGACAATTTTTAACTCCAAACGAGAAATAGTGTTGCCTGAGATCGCGTTGATATAACTACTGCTATCCACAAGAATCTTGTAAGCCTTCTCATTTGCCTTTATATAAGTGTGAAAGATAGTGTGACGACGACAATCATCATCCTCTTTAGATTGTGTCAAAGTGTATCGTATAATACCCGAATATAGCTTATCAGGGAGGGAAGAACGAGAGTCTAGGCTAGAGGAGTTAGTCTTGATATAGCCCACAAATGTATCAATGTCGTTGCTATTTAAGTCACCAAACTCCTCTAACTTGGGTTCATATATTTGTTCTTTAAAGGAGTCCTCGTTTATTCTTACTTGTCAATTAATAAAGTTTACTTGGACATTTAGAAGAAATATGTCCAAAATCTTTACAATTAAAGCACTATAACTGAGAATTTCTACTCGGGGTTTCAACACTGTTTTCTCGAACTTCCCTTGCATAGGAAATGCTAGATGGAGGCAGTCCTAAGATAGACGTAGAATTTGCAATAGGAGTATGACATGTTAATTGATGATACGGTGCCCTAATAACTAATTCAAAGTTTCTAATCAAATTATACGCATGATCCAAAGTGGTAACTCCACGGAGAACAAACTCCCTCCTGAGATCCTCATGTAATCCTCGCCGGAATATACTTAACGTCATGGTCTCGTCCTTTATGATGTGACATCTCATCCGAAAATCATCGAATTGAGCCACACATACAGTCACAGATCAATTACCCTATCGAAGGGTATTCCATTGGTCTAGTAAGTTGTTACTGTAGGAACGAGGTAAATATTTCTCTTGAAGGCGACGTTTTATTTCCACTCAACTCCTGATAGGAGCGGCCTGACGCCTAACACGGAGGCCCTCAACACTTTCCCAAAATAATTGAACATTTCCGATCAATTTAAAGCTAGCAAACTAAATTCCCCTATCATTTGACACGCCATACTACTCAAAGAAATGATCTATGTCACGGACCAATTGAGTAAAAACTCGAGGGTTCAAGCAGCCGTCAAAAGTAGGGGGCTTCCAATTTAATGTTTTTAAAGAGGTGTTTGTCCGGATCCACTCTTGATCATAGTGTCAGGCCCTGTAATTGTGTCTATGAGGTTGTCGACTGTCTTGTCTTTATCAATGAGTCCTATTACGAGATACAACAGAATTGTCAACATCTGATGAGGGAGGCCTACTTCTAAAGTGGCAACTCGATTTGCGAGATCCAAATTAGTCTGACAAGTAGTAGCCAGATCAGTTTGAATGACAATCATGCAATTTTGTAATTATTGTTGATGGATAGCTAATTGGGCTAACTGTTGACATTGGCTAGAATCTATGATTAGGTTAGCGGTGTTATGAGAAATAATGCAACCACTGTGCAAGTGTATGCAACACCAATATGACTAACGGAGTTGAGATCATTAAACAACTGAGGCAATTCAACCAAATATATACTTTTTTGTGAGATTTCATATGGTTCATAATATGCAAACGAGTATTGTTAACATATTAAAAAAATAAAGCAGGAATTAATTGCAATGCAATTGTATTCACTATAAAGGTAGTTATAAGATGTGAAAGGGGTAAATGTCTTTTTTTTTGTAAATGGCACACAAATAAAACGAAAAACAATGAAAAAAAGCAAAAATATGTTACCAAGAATAAAATGGAACGAGCGCACTTGAATATTGAGATAAGTGGAACCGCTGGTATGAGGTGGCCTTGTATGATCTGCCTACTTTTTTTTTTCTGCTGCTTTTTTTTCTTCTTTTTTTCTCTTTTCTTAGCTTCTTTTTTTTTTGTCTGCTGGTTTTTTTGTCTTTTTATTTGGGCCTTAGAGCCCACGGACACAGAGAAAAGAGATGCGGCAACTCAACAAAATGCAGCAATTGGGTGCTCAATGCGCACTCTCTCTTTCAGGCAGCAATAGCGACGACAACGATGACAACAGCCGCTTTCCCTTTCTGGCGACGACGGCATTGGCAACAGCGATTAAGGCGGCAGCAACGGCGACGGTGATGAAGGCGGCAGTGAAGATGAAGATAAAAGTGTTGACAAAGAAGATGGTAATGAAGACGAAGAAGATGGAGATGAAGATAAAGAAGATGAAGACGAAGAATTTGACGCAACCTGATCATGACTTCTCTCTCGATTTTTTTCAAAAAAGTGGCGGCTAGGGTTCAGTTGAGCTGCGGCTCGAGCAGCCGGGTTAGAGTTTGATTTAAGTGACGGTGGTGGAACTTGGGTGCTCGGCTTTCAGGTGAGTGGTCGATTAGGGTTTTCAGGTGAGTGGTCGATTAAAGTTTTCGGGTGGCTTGGGTGGTTGATTTGGGTGTGAGGTGGCTTGGCGGCGATCATAGAAGTGGTGGCCATGGCGATCAGCGGCAACATGGAGGATGGTTTCGGTGGGCGAAGGGGGGGGAGGTGAAGACATACGGTACTGTCGGTAAG
>JAOVVI020013075.1:0-11993 GCA_028571085.2 Nepenthes alata | reverse complement strand
ACCCACATCACTACCATTGATTGAACCTGCGGGACGCATGAGGGTAAACCCACATCACTACCATTGATTGAACCTGCGGGACGCATGAGGGTAAACCCACATCACTACCATTGATTGAACCTGCGGGACGCATGAGGGTAAACCCACATCACTACCATTGATTGAACCTGCCGGACGCATGAGGGTAAACCCACATCACTACCATTGATTGAACCTGCGGGACGCATGATACCCGCCATGACACCGCAACAACATTCAAAAAATTTGAAGATCGAAGCTGGTCTCCTAATTAGCAATTGACCAGAATGTCATATTACCGCAACGGATGCAATAAATGAAAAGACAAATAAAGCGTGACACTCAAGGAGATGCCCATCAATGAATCCAAACTTCCTGCCGCATCTATTTTCTCTGTCGAAGGGGTTCTCATTTCTTCGTATGACCTCTAATTTGTCCAATACACTATCGATTTGTGTCGGAAGATCCCCCAACTCCATAATTTATTATTTGTGTTTTTGACATATATGATCTTTGATTATCAATCTAAATTTACCCCTGAGTTGTACCCATCAAATATGCTTTTCAGAGTTTGTTTGCTTAGGGGAAAAAAAAGACGGTGTTCATTTGGCATGAATGAAAAATATCATTTTATTTGACCCTCGCCTACAATTACTGGATTGTGCAGCGGTGGTTGTGTTTGTAATTTCATGGTTACATTATGCATGGGGACATTTTCCAAAAAACAAGACAGAAGTCTAAGATAAGAGACCTATATTGCTCAAAGAGTTAATAATTTTAATCCTAATATTAGGGTATGTAAAGTGAGCAAATGGGAAAATTCGATGCCTTATTTTATTGTCTTTCATACAAGATAGATACCGCAATGATTCTGGGCCTATATTCTCTCATTATGCTCGTATTTTTATTTCAAATATTTTCAATTGCTTTATTTTTTTCATATTTTGTCCTTTAAAAAGAATTTTCCTGCTTGAATTTTTTATGGCGAAAATTCCTGGGCACAATTGATTTTTTTTCCCCTACATTTCAAAGCAATTATTGATTACAACACACCTTTTTAATGTCCACCAAAAACTGTTTTAATATTTAGTTCTAAAAATAACATTTTTAAAATTTTTTTAATTCGAAAATAAAAAAAAGACATAACCACTTGTCTAGGGTAGGCCGGTGGACTGGCCGCAGTCCAGATCGGCGCAAGCTTAGCCGACGCCACCACCGGTAACATAAAACTGTGGATTGGTCGTAGTAGGTAAAGGACAAGAAAGGGAAATTGCCCACTTCTGTCATTTTCATTCATGTTACCAAACATACCCTTCACCCTTCCAACTACCCCCACGCCTCCCTCCTCCCTCCACGGCTCTACCTGCCACCCCTGCCAACCCATATTGCCACCCCTGAACCTTATAAAACCCCTCGCATCTCCCTTGGGTCTTGCCTCACATAGGTAAAAACAAAGCTCAGCTCATCTCTCCGTCTCTCTCTCTCTCTGGAGTCCCCACGTTAACAACCGCAATGGCCCTCTCAGGAAACGAAATTATCGCTATCAAATCTTCTTTCCTACCCGCATCTTCCAAACTTCACCAACCCGCTTTGTTTCTCCACCCCACCAACCCCAAATCGATTTCTTGCCCGTCAATATCCGCCGTTCACGCCGCGGACTCCTCCGCTAAGAACCCCATTGTTTCCGAGAAACCCCTTGCATCAAAGCCCGCGGCGGTGACAACGCCGTCATCGAAGAAACCTGAGAAATGGAGCTTGGATAGCTGGAAATCGATGAAGGCATTGCAATTGCCCGAGTACCCCGATAAAGATGAGCTCGAAGCGGTGCTTAAGACGATCGAATCGTTCCCTCCAATCGTCTTCGCCGGCGAGGCGAGGAATTTGGAGGAAAGGCTTGCGGAGGCGGCAATGGGCAGAGCGTTCTTGTTACAGGGTGGAGATTGTGCTGAGAGTTTCAAGGAGTTCAATGCTAATAATATTAGGGATACTTTCAGGATTCTCCTTCAGATGGGTGTCGTTTTGATGTTTGGTGGTCAGATGCCTGTTGTAAAGGTCAGTTTTCTTCGTTTATCAAACACGATTTTTTTATTTAAAAAAACCAACAGAGTGATTTGTATTCTCAGCATGCATGTGACTCGGATACCGGAAATCAATAGTTAGGATATATGTGGATTTTTGGAAAAGACTAGGGCATTCCAGTCTCAAAATGGTTAGACCCTTTTAGAGGGTAGAAACAAAAAATGGTATAATATACAATACATATAAAGTATATTCTAATTTAGATGTAAATTAAGATAATATACCCGGCAAATTGTGGCACCAAAATATATATGAACAATAAGAAAATTAATAGGCGGACTTTTAGTGATGAAGAAAAATTTCGATAATAAATAGTTATCGAGTAAAATTTTTTGGACTTATACAACTAGTGAAAGTAATGCACTAATAAATTCAGCTTACAGTTCAAGTGGTATAGACGTACTAAATCTTAATTGATTTACTCACGACTTGTGACCCCTATCAAAGAACTCTTTAGATTTGCTTTTAGTAACAAAATTGGATGCCTTCTGATTTTCTTGTTAATCGTACTTTACCTGTCATAAAATTTTAGCATACTACTGGATCTCAATATCTATGCTGCCAAAGTCCCAACGAAGGCTTTTGGGCTGGTCTAGTGTGCAATACAATGGAGAAATGAATTGGATGAGAAATCCTTGACGCTTTGTCATAAGAGTAAAGAAACAATTTTCTCAAATGGTGGCTATTCACTTTTATCGAAGAGAGCTTTTGAGATGGCAGCCATTTTTCACTGTTTTTGTCCTTACATAAATGTTTGAGAATGAGTCATTTATAGAAGAGGTTGAAAATCAGGTAAAAAATACGCGGCTGTTTAGAAAGTAGCGTTTTAACGCATATGCGTGCTTCAAGCGCAAAAGTTTTAGCAAGAGGTCCGCATCCCGATATACATGCTCCATTTAGGTGCACATCAAACGCAAACTTATTGGGTAAATGACGCTCATGCCCGGTTTAGGCATTCACCAGGCATAGGCATTTTAGATTAAATGACAATCATGCATATCTTTAATGTACATCATGTGTGTGTATTCTAAATAAACGGCATTCATGTAAGCCTTGGGCGCACATCATGCATGGGCATTATTGATAAAATACACACATACATTGGCTTATCAAGCACAGATTAAGTGTGGATATTATGAGATGGCACATTTGCAAACAACGGCCATGCATCAGGCATTGGTCTTTACCAATACTTTAAAATTCTTCAAAATAACTACTTTACTTAGTCATAAAATATGGCAACACAAAATATTCCTAACAATCTTCCACTTTGATAATTTCATAACAAGATTCTTTATATATAAACAGAAACTAACAAACACATGAACCAAAGGTTTAGGCACAACTGAGACAGAACTCGTGTATATAAAAACCTATGCGCAAATAAAAAACAAACGTCATTGAACATTAAACTGAAGAGGACAATAGCTCGTACTGTTCTAATCAACAATAATTAGTGCATTTATTGAAAATAAATAAATAAATATATAACGGTAATATTATTAGCCAATTATAGTTAAAAGTTACTCTAGTATACCAGTTAGAACAAAAAGTACAAACCCATAATACATATATATATAAAGTAAAAGAAAACTCTACTCCCCCTTTCCCACTGTAGTGGTACTCCCCCTTTCTTTCTATATTTTACTCCCCTTATATTTTCTTATTATGTATTTTACTCCCTCATTTTGTCACGAATGTCCAAAGGAAGTGCATTAACCAAGGTCAAAGTAATCAATGTCCTGTTGGGAGTACAGGTAGTCGTATAGGCAGTCCATGCTCTCCCTCACGTAGGCCTCTTGGGGGTCCAGTTGGACATTAATCCACCAAAAACTTTCAAGGATATGGGAGTTTAAACGATCTTTATGCTCTGTTGGCCAAGATAGGTGTGTATTAGTAATGGCAATTCGGACAAACAATCGAGAGAGTTGACATATAATAACAACGGAAGAGGAGGAGGACAAAGGAGGCCTAGAAAGGCCAAAAGTAGATTGAAAAGGGCCAGCATCCGGATATGGTGCATCCATCGAATCATGATGCTTCGGGGAGAGATGGTGGATGTGTGCTTGGCTTTGTTCGTATGTGGTGCGATTAATGGGTTTATTGAAAGTCATACAAGGGAGATTCAAAAAAGACATCCCAAGACCCATTATGAGCCATTAAATGAGACAACCATGGAAAATATTATTGTCATTCTTATTTAGAAAGACAGAAATCATACCTGAGTAGAGGTGAGAAGAGAGATCGATCGACCTCCCCAAAAGGAGAGCATATAAAAAGAGCATCTTGCCAAGAGTAAGGGAGGTATAGTGTGTCAGGGAAAAATGTTTAATGCGACACACTATTAGCTGCAGAGGAGTGAGATACTTAGTTTTAAAGGATTTGTCATGTCAAGTTATGGGAGCGTTGTGGAGAAAGGAGTTGATGCCATTATACAATGTTGCGGAATGATTAAGGGTAGTCGAGATAGGGCATTCTTAAAAGAAGAATAGTGCTCCCTATCACATCCGGAGTGATTCAAATGGTGCTCCTTTTAAGAAAGGTAGAAAAGGAGTTGGACTTCTTGTCAATATTATGAATATTGGTATAAAATTCTTGGACAAGAAAAATGGATGGAGAGATGAGATTGGTGAGTACCGGTTCCCAGTGCTGGTCAATAAAGATAGACGAAATGGTTTGATCTAAGGAGACTAGGTCCACTTCTCGTTCTAAGGTGAGCTGTCGATGGCTCATCCTCTTGCGGAAGAGATCTTCCACAGTAGCATTGATGAAGCAGTCCGATTCCAAGGAAGCCCCACTCTGGGGACATTTTCAAACAGCTTTCTTAAAAGAGACCATCTAAAAGCAAAATGTGATGATTTGCTGGTGAAAGACACAAATCTATTAGTGGTTTTTTCTCGTCCTTTTTATCTTGCATGAAATAAATACATTAGATTTTGGTAGATTAAAAATATGATAGGTGTATGGGTATGTTTGAAGTCGAATTTAATTGTGTACTAATCTGTTTTGGGTGTTTAGGTAGGAAGAATGGCTGGACAATTTGCAAAGCCAAGATCAGATCCATTTGAGGAGAAGAATGGAGTGAAGCTACCAAGTTACAGGGGGGATAATGTGAATGGAGATGCTTTTGATACAAAATCAAGAATCCCGGATCCCCAGAGGCTGATTAGAGCCTATTGCCAGTCAGCTGCTACACTAAATCTCCTGAGGGCCTTTGCAACTGGTGGCTATGCTGCTATGCAGCGTGTGACCCATTGGAATTTGGATTTCACAGAGCACAGCGAACAGGGGGATAGGTGGTTTTTTCTTGAACTTTCTCTGTGATTTTAGTTGCCTTTGAATTAATCCTCTCACACTTTCTATTTTGTTGCTTATAAACGAAAATACTAAATGGGTGTCTCTTAATTAAATCTTTCTGTTGTCATTTTGTGCTGTGGATATTGTAATGTCATACACCTTCAACTTACTGTAACTTATATGAAACAGTTACTGTAACTCATATGAAACGGTTTACAAAGTGGATTTTGGGTCTTTAATGATCTCTGATTGCTTCTGGCATATAGGCTTATAGGAAACGAATGCACCAAAGAATTTCATCGATTTGATGGGTGCTTTGGCATCAATTGGTTGGACCATGTCAAGTCCAGTGATTGTTCTCTAAGCAATTTTCAGATTGTAGCAGTAATCTTTTCTTGATTGTTTTCTCATGGCAGGTACCGGGAACTGGCTCACCGGGTTGATGAGACTCTTGGATTTATGGCTGCTGCTGGACTTACTGTTGAACATCCACTCATGCAGACGACTGAGTTCTGGACATCACATGAGTGTTTGCTCTTGCCTTATGAACAGGCACTTACAAGGGAGGATTCAACCTCTGGGCTATACTATGACTGCTCTGCCCACATGCTTTGGGCAGGGGAGCGCACTAGACAGCTTGATGGTGCTCATGTTGAATTCCTCAGAGGGATTGCCAATCCCCTTGGAATTAAGGTAATTCCACTTACCATTTCTTTTCTCATTTCAAGCATGCTACTATATCAGGCCAATATATAAGTTGATGCTGTTAGAGGGCAGATTATTTTTTTGTTTTGCTGTTAGTTGGATTTTCACTGGTTGGGTTAATTAGTCCTTTTCTTCTCAATTAAACTTGAAAATCCTTCAGCTAGAATAACATTTCAGTTGCATTGTCTTTTTTGTGTGATATCATTTTTTAGCTAAACATTGTTGTAGGTGAGCGATAAGATGGATCCAAATGAGCTTGTTAAGCTCATTGAGATTTTGAACCCTCAGAACAAGCCTGGTAGGATAACTATAATTACGAGAATGGGTGCTGAGAATATGAGAGTGAAGCTTCCTCATCTGATTAGAGGAGTCCGCAGGGCAGGACAAATCGTCACTTGGGTTAGCGATCCTATGCATGGAAATACCATCAAAGCTCCATGTGGTCTCAAGACTCGGCCCTTCGATGCCATCAGGGTACGTCTTCATCTTTTCCTTGTTTCGAGTTTTCTTGTTATATGCTCACTATGAGAATGGTTAAGAATCTTAAGAGAACATATCTCATCTGTAAAATACATTGCTGGCTGGCAACAGTAATATTACCATCTCAAAAGATGAAATATACTGTTTTCCCGACCTTGGTAACAGATCTGGATGCTTTGAATGATTTAAATGCAGAACAAATGGATTAGTTTAATTTATGCTGTCATTCACTGTATATTGCCGTCAGATTTTATCTGTAGATGCATTCATCATTTTAGAAGTTGCCTTTTCTTTTTTGGTGGGAAAAAGTGGCGCTGTGGTAGGCAGAGAGACCGTGCTCACATGCATGCTCTGTGAGTTTTCTTCAGCCACCGGCAGTGTTGCAACTCGGCCATACTGTAGTGCATAACTGATCAATGCTTGATTTGATGTGAGCAAATGAATTCCTGGTCCTGAACAAGTCTGCCTAATCGCTTTGGAATTTCGTGTTGAGTAGTAGGCTTCATATGGTAAAGTGACTTGTCCTCGAGGTGTACCCACCTCCTCAACCACCACAAGATGGACATTAGAGCCAGGAAAAGAGATATTTCTCTTGTGAGCAAGTAAGGGATGATTGTGACCCTAAGGTCACAAGTTCAAATCATTTAATCAAACTTTCTTTATTATAGGGGCAAGGCTTTATGTGTCTAAGACTCCCCGAACTCACCAGATAGGAGTCCTGTGCATGGGGCCACTGTACAGCCTACACTAATTTACTGAAATTGTTTTAGTCATAGTAATTCATATACAGTAGAAATCTGAAAAATACTGTCTAAAGAAAATGCGACAAAACCGAGGCTGCTTTTGGACCGATTTTACATGTTACCCCTTTTCTTCAAATTGTCCAGAACCAATTAACACCTAGATTTTTTAGTTAAAGCGGTCATTCTTTCTATGCATATCAAGTTGACAATTTCCTTTTCTCCACAAAATGGTTAGATGATGAAAATGTCTGGTGTTGGGCAGGCGGAAGTCAGAGCATTCTTCGACGTGCATGAACAAGAAGGAAGCCACCCTGGTGGAGTACACCTCGAGATGACAGGCCAAAACGTGACAGAGTGCATTGGCGGGGCACAAACCGTGACATTCGATGATCTGAGCTCACGCTACCAAACGCATTGTGACCCCCGACTTAATGCTTCGCAGTCTCTGGAGCTTGCTTTCATCATAGCGGACCGTCTCAGAAAGACGAGGATCAAATCCCAGCAATCCTTGTCCCCCCTAGGGCTGTAGGTTGGTTAGCTCTAAGAGACCTACTTTCTGCACTGCCCTAAATTATAAGCAACTGTGTTAGTATATCTGTATTGGAATTCTTTTAGCTCTAAGCTATGCAGTGTATTTTGTTATGTGCATATTGCAAGGCAGTGGCTTGTTGGTTTGAAGGGATAAAGAAATAAAATTAACACCGCTCAAGTTCTGTGGTGTCATCCACAAATTATATTATCTCGGCTTATATAATATTCTAAATATTTTTATCTGATTTAATTAAGTTTATTTATTTTTAGATAATTTGAGTGTAATAAAAATTAATTAAATACTATAAAAATTTTGGAGAATATTTAAAATTATTGGGTCGGCGCCCGAAGTGTGCCCGTTCGGTTATTTGAGTATCGATTTGGATTTTGAGATTTAAAGAAAACGGAATAAGTATATATAATAATAATAATAATAATAATAATAATGCATTAAGGGGGAAGGGATTTTGTGCTCGGGGCGAGCACAAAAATGAGGTTTTTGGATCTGATTTTGAGCATGAGCTAGTTAGAGAAGCGATAGATCGGGTCGAGATAGGTGTTACTATATCCTTTTTATTCCCTCTTTTAATTTGTATTCGTTTTTTTTGGGTATCTTCATTTTGATATTCACTCAAATCATGTAAAGTATGAAACCCATGATTATTGCTTGAAGTATTTGTTATTTAGTGCCCGGTTTCCCCTTCAATTTCTACGGTTTAGCTTTGCCAAATCCTAAACCCGCGCCCAGCTCGGGTACCCCCTTACATTTCAAATTTTATACATGTTTTGCTTTCAATTATGAATTACTCATGTCCTAAGTATATGTATCCATTAGTTGGGTGTCTGATTTTTCAAGTAATTAACCCGTTTGGCATGTTCAAAAATTCTAAAAAGTACACTGTTACTGTCCACCTAAGTATATGTATCCATTAGTTGGGTGTCTGATTTTTCAAGTATTGACCCGTTTGGCATGCTCGAAAGTTCTAAAAAGTGCACTATTACTGTCCACCCGAGGCAATCGAGAATTTTGCATAATTTCACCTTATTTAATTATTATGTAAAATATGTTTATTTGCGTATGTATAATTACGTGCTCCGAAAAAGCGTGTTTGTGATCTGTTTGTGAAGGAAACGTTATCCGGAAGCCCCTAAAGTTGTATTTGTCTATCGATAGTAAGAATCCCTATTCTTTCCTATGCATTACGATATTTATGTATATAAACTAAGTCGTAAAAAGATTTAAATCCAAAAGCAAGATAAAATTATGCGAGAATTCGGAGAAAAAATTTACAATTTGTTATATTATTGATTTGTTCTTTCGGATGGCGATATTGTAAAAGAATTATGATGGATATTCCCTCAAAAAGAATAAAAAATCATAAAATTAAAACTACGGATTCATGTCTTGGAGGGTAATATCCCTTGACATGCCATTGGTATGGCAGTCAAAATTTAAGGATTATCCTGGCCGCGTATTGTAGCGGATAATACTCTTGACAAGTCTTAGGATATTATTGTGAAAGAACAATGACTGTCTCTGATCCCCGGGGAACATAGGGGCATATGTGATTTGTTTGGCCTACCTCCGGGTAGATAATAGGAGGATATAATCTTAAATCATGAGGTTATTATGATCCTTTTTAATTTTTTTCACACAATTAATTAGTAAGACTTATTGACCACAATTCGTAAAAATTAATAAAAATTTTAAAAATTGTATTAAATTATGTTTCACATCTCCCCGTATCCTCTTGTAATGATTCTATCCTGTTTCATATTTCATTTGAATATATATTGTTGATTATTTATTTATGATACAGTTGTTGAGTTATTAGCTCATATTTGCTTCTTCTTCCTTCCAGATGAGCACGCTCTTATGCCAAATGAGACCGAGTAGGTCGTAGGAGAAGGACAGGCCGCAGATCTTGCATTGCGGAGTTTTTTAGACTTAGTTTATGATATTTTGTATGTTTTGGAGTACATTATATTATATTGGATACGCATATGTATATCGATATAACTGTATTATATTGATGGATTTGTAGCTTAATTTCGTTATATATTGATCAATGTAGTAGCTTTTGCTGGTTTTATGGTTATATTTGGTACATAGTGGCATATTATCTGAATCGACGTTGTACCCAGAGTTACGACGTCAGCGCTACATGTTGTCTATTTGTAGTAGTTGAGATCCTGTGTATGTATTATATATGTATTGTGGATATTGT
The DNA here is from genome assembly GCA_028571085.2 of Nepenthes alata. NCBI lineage: Eukaryota > Viridiplantae > Streptophyta > Magnoliopsida > Caryophyllales > Nepenthaceae > Nepenthes > Nepenthes alata. The sequence goes on along the minus strand of JAOVVI020013075.1, from coordinate 1,912 downwards.
ACAAGAATTTGTACAGATTTTGAATTTGGCGGACATCTATTTTATAGACATAATTTTGTCAGATTTTTAATAAAAATACGGTTCGTCACAATTAATATCAGAGAAAGAGATGTATTAAAATTTATTTGGATCTTATACGGAAGCTTAGGTTAGTGTAGGCTAAGATTGAATAGGTTGATGTAGGCATAGAATGATTGCGTTAGGATAGATAGTTTTAGTTACCATAACTTGCATGACTTAAACTAAAACTAAGTTGGGACGGTAGCCTTGTTTAGTTGTGTAGATTATAATGTTGTAATTAGAGTCCAATCTTTCGACTAATTCGTAATTGTTCTTGTTTCAGAAGTATGTTCGAAAGCCGATCATGCTGCCTAGACGTAGAGGCTCGCAAGGAAGTGGTCAGCCACTAGATCGGGAGGCTGAATATCTGAATCTGTTGGGTCAAATGACGAACATCATTACAAATATGGAGTAAGGAAATCTCACTTTTGTTCTTGCTCCGGCTCCTATGTAGGTCCCTAAAAATCCGGGATCATTTGCTTATGATCGCTTCATTCACGAGCGAGTCCCCAAGTTCTTGGGGGAGCCTGACCTCATTAAAGTGGACACGTGGTTTGAGAGATTGAAGAAAGTGTTCGTCATGATTTGATGTCCAGAGGAGGACGGGGTTTTTTTTACGTCCTACCGATTGGAGGGTGAGACGCATCACTAGTGGCAGACGAAGAAGAGAGTTTTAGGGGTGCCTGAGGACGAGATTACTTTGTCGATGTTTGAGGAAGTGTTCATGAAAAAGTATTTCCATTCCAGCCTCTGTGTCTAGAAGGAGGAGGAGTTCATCCGTTTGACGTAGGGTGGTCGGACTGTGGCCGAGTACGATGACAAGTTTACTGAGCTGTCGCAGTTTGCCCCATATATGGTCGATGATGAGGAGAGAAAGGTGAGGATATTTTTGTAAGGCTTACGGGACAATATCCGCAAGCAGTTGGCAACCCTAAAGCTAACGAGCTACGCATATGTGTTGGATTGTACCCTAATCCATGAGCAAGAACTTGCAAAGGAGGAGTTCTATAAGAAGTGGTCACCGGGCAAAAGTAGTATTTGTGCGAGTTCTGGCGCAAATTCAGTGAGGCCATCCAAGAAATCTAAGAAGCTGGATTCTAATCAGAAAGGCAGCTAGATCTCACTGTCTTCTCAATCTTCGATGGACTCATGTCAGTATTGTGGAAAGGCACATGGGCATAGGGCCTTGTTATAGATTGATGGGTGGTTGTTTTAACTGTCACCAGAGGGAACATAAGGTTAGAGATTGCCCTCATCCGAAGAAGGCACTCACTTCTAAGCCCGTTGTCCAAGGAAATGTCTTTGCAATGTCCGCAAGAAAAACCAAGGCATCAGACAATGTGGTGGAATGCATTATTTCCATTTGTGGCATTTCTTGTTCAATGCCTTTTGATTTTCAGTCTACGCATTCATTTGTTTCTTCCCGATTTATCGGTCATCTTGTATCCTCTCTTATGACTCATGATTTCTCTTTTGTTGTATCGACGCCCATAGGATCTTCTATCATTACTAATGTTTCCTACCCTGTATATATTATTGAAGTGAATGGGTTTCCTTTGTCTGTTGATTTGATTCTTCTGGATATGTATAATTTTGACATTATTCTGGGTATAGATTGGCTGTCAAAGTATCATGCAACTATTAACTGCTTCCATAAGAGGGTTGATTTTGCAATCTTGGCATGTGTGCCTTTTCACGTCCACGGAATTCGAAAAGCAGAAGTATCTAGTTTTATTTTGGCCCTCCAAGCTTGCCATTTGTTGGAGAGCGGTTGTGAAGCTTTTCTGGCTTATGTTAGCATTGTGGAGAGTTGGGAACTATCTACGAAGGATATTCCGATTGTGTGCGAGTT
>JAOVVI020013074.1:0-11993 GCA_028571085.2 Nepenthes alata | reverse complement strand
TGAGGATGATATTATCGTATCTCCAGATGTAATCAGTGATTTTGGAGAAAATTAAGGAGAATCATATGAGTGATCCAGATTTGGCAGAGATTGAGGGAGATTGGGTAGTGAGTCGCGAGCAAATTTCTATATTTGTGCAAATGGGACTCTTTATTTTTGGGATAGGATTTGTATTCAAAATATTGAGGAATTAAAGGAAGAAATTTTGAATAAGACTCATAGATCGAGGAATACAATTCATCCAAGAGTAAATAAAATATATTAAGATGTGAGGAAGTACTTTTGGTGGAAAAATATGAGACAAGAGATAGTGGCTTATGTGACGAGGTGTACTGTGTATCAACAAGTGAAAGCCGAGCATAGAAAGCCTCTAAGATTTTTACATCCTTTGCCGATTCCCAATTAGAAGTGGGAGCATATAACGATGAATTTTTTTTGGGTTTCTTAAGATGATGATGAATATGGATACTGTTTGGGTGATTATGGATAAATTGACAAAGTCTGCTTATTTTTTATCGGTTCAGATGATGTATTTAAGATATAAATTGGCTTGTCTGTATATTAATAAGTTTGTACAACTACATGGTATTTTGACTTTGATAGTTTCCAATTGAGATCCAATGTTTGTGTCAACATTTTTAGAAAGCTTGCATAAGGAGTTAGATACCAAGCTAAAGTTTAGTACAGTATTCCATTCACAAATAGATGGCCAATTTGAAATGATCATTCAGATTCTAGATGATATATTGAGGGCATTAGTTTTAGAGATGAGAGTCAATTGGGATAATTATTTACCACTTGCCAAGTTTGCCTATAACAATATTTGTTAGTCGAGTATTAAGATGTCCCCTTTTGATGCTTTGTATGGATGAAGATGTAGGTCTTCTATCAATTGGGAAGAGATTGGTGATCCCAGATTACTGGGCCCCGATATTGTTTAGCATATTTATAAGAAAATCAAGATTATTTAAGATTGGCTAATTGTGGTTCAGAGTCGTCAGAAGAGCTATACTAATAGGAAAAGATCTGATTTGAGATTTCATATGCGCAATCGTATATTTTTGAAAGTGTCTTCAAGGAAAAGGGTTTCGAGGTTTAGAGTAAAGAGTAAATTAAAGCTGAGGTTTATCAGACCCTTTGAGATTTTGGAGCGGGTCGAAGAGATGGCCTATAGAGAGGCTGTAACGGAACGGGTCACAATCCTTTATGACCTTTCATTAACTATCATACGTATCAAATGAAAATTGATATGGTATTATTTTATTATATTAGATTTTACAAAAATTTTGGTAGAATTTTCTCTGTAATTGGATAAAAAATATATATACAACCTACTTAATTAAACCTGTACAAGTATATAAATATCCAGATTTTAAAATTTACTCCACAACACACACATAGGACCAACAAATATCATATCATCCATGTTTCCAACACAGTACTCCTTAACTACTACGTTGGATCTAAATAGAGATATCATCTAAGCCTAAACAAATCAAAAGTCAAAATTGTCAAAGCATAACTAGATCCATAAACAACCTGCGGAAGTATGATAATAATCCATAATAATAACAACATGCCACAATTTAATACACAATACACATTATTAATATAACTTGAATATTTACATTTCGATATATTAGACATATTCAAAACTCTAAGCCTCCGAAGTCTAGCAAATCTTCTTAAGAAATTTCCTCTCCTTGCTCTAACTAATCGGGCATCAACTTATGGCTCTCATCTGGAAGGAAGAAGAAGCAAGGGTGAGCTAACAGCTCAACAAGTATAATATAATCAAAGACAGTAAACAAAATAAATGAAGTTAAGTAGAAGAAAGATACATGAGCATGAAGGAGATGCATAAATATAAACGTGATCAAATATACTTTGGAATACAATTTACTTCTTTCTTCTCTTTAGGATGTAGTTTATGTATAATTAGTCATCTTTACGGGTCAGAGTTAGTAAGCCTTACTAAAAAAAGATACTGGAGGACGAGAAAAGGATCATGATGACCTCATGATCTAAGGTTAAAATTCATATTCGCTACCCTATGGTAGCCTTAATCATATACCATATCACATTCATATTTGCTACGCTTTGGTAGCCTTAATCATATATCATATCACATCCATATTTGCTACCCTATTGTAGCCTGAATCACATTCATGTTACATATATCATATCACATATGCCCCCATGTCCCTCAGGGCCCAGAGGTAGTCCTCGTCCTTCCATAATAATATCCTAAGACTTGCAAGAGTATCACCCGCTACAATACGCAGCCAGGACAAATCCTTGAGTATCCACTACCATACAAATAGCATGCCAAAGGATATTACCTATCCAAACATGAATCTATGGTCCTAGTTTTATGATTACTTATTCTTTTGAAAAAAAATCCACCAACTTATTTCACAGATATCTCCATCTGAGAGATCAAATCAATCAAAGTCCCAAATGTGAAATTTCCTTCTAATTGTTCATATGCTTATTATCTTACTTGCGAATTTAAATCTTTTCATAACTCAACTTATTATACGAATATCATATTCACAGAGAAGATTTAGAATTCTTACCATCGCAAAGTAGATTGATTTGAAGGGCTTTTAGATACAAATTCCTTCGTAATTTAACATGCCAAAACTTTTAGATTATATAATTAAACGTATAGAGAAACATATCACTTAATCAGAAATTAAGCATTGAAAATTATGCAAAATATTGTTCAATGTCCTTGGGTGAGCAGTACCCACATGAACAGTGCGCATGAACAGTGTCCGGATGTGCATATCGGTTAATCCTTAAAATTTTGGACATCCAATGGGTACATCATCAAATTCAAGGCATGGGTAATTATTATCCTAAGTCAATTGATACATCAAAACCCAATTTAATCTGTTAATAGGGTCCAGGCGTGGGTTAGGCTCTCCTCGAATGAAATTTCATACAAAACTACAATTCATATACCCAATCAATAAATTAACATGTCCAAGTTGTGCGTAACCATATTCTAACCTAAAATTTAGCAAAAGCTCCAAATATTTATGGGTTACATGTTTGGGCGCGGGAGTTAGGGTTTTCCTTGTCTGAAAACTTATCAAATCTACAATTTCGGCACCAAATTTACATAGATGCATGCTTAGGTCAGGGGAACTACAAAATATAAATTTAACTGGATATTGAAACGAAGATACCCAAATAAAATAAGATAAAAGTGTAAGAAAACGAAAGATGAGGGTATGAATGCACTTACCTCAACCCGATCTATCATCTTTATAACTGGCTCTCGAATGGATTTGGACTCGGGAGCCTCATTCTCCACCTTCTCTCTCTCCCTCTACCCTCTCTCTCTCTCTTATTTCTCCTGAAAACAAAAAAAATGGCCGAGAAAACACACACGGGGCACTTATATTTGGCAGTCAATGCTTGCGTGTCGGCTCGGCATGCGGCATGCGATCCCATTCTGCCTGTCCAGCGCCCGCCCCGGGCGTTGGCCCATGGGCCTTGGGTGCCGCGGCGCCGCCTCAAGCTCCCGATGAGCCCACTTCACCGAATTAACCCACATTCCCAAAAATTAATCATCCTATATGGATTTAAGCTTAATCTTGATTATATTGATCCAAGTTCCTCCTAATTATCATGTTTTGAAACTCGGGTCGTTACACTCTCCTACTTAGAGAAATTTCATCCTTGAAATTAAATGAATTGCAATTTCGATACTAAGGGGGGGTAAATCATTCCAAACCCTTTGTAATGCTTCCAAAACATATCCTTGGTTGGAGATTACCCTAGAAAACTTTATCCATTTGAATCATCCAAATCTTCAACATCTAATGCTTCCATATAAAAAATCGGGGTTGAATCCTTAATTCCTTGGGGCGACTTAACCTGATTATATACTAAATTCTACAATTATTGACACATGGGAGACGTTATGAAAATCCATCAATTTTGAAGACAAGTCAAAACTTCAAAGGAGCCTAACACAGAATCGCAAACAACTAATAGACCCTTACTTCAATTCATCCTATCCCCGAAATGACTATTCACTTGGAAACTTAATCTTATTCCAAAATCTCTTAGATCAAGGGTTATCTGCTTCTACTGCGCTACTCTGATCAATCATTAGGACTTCAAAACTCTCGTGTAATCTTACATTCATTGATTCAAAGCAAACACCTAGGTTATCTCGGCTATAACCTAAGAAAGGTCCCAAAAAAATTAACTCAACTAGAGCAAGGTCCTTAATCCTCAAATTATGATTAACCTAGGAAACACAATTCAGATGATTACTCCAAAATTTGGCACGGCCCCTAAACCATTACCTAAGTCTCGAAACTCAAGTGTTCAACAAATTCATTATCTCATTAGCATACCAATGAGCCCATCTAATTGATCCACATACATTACCCAATTTGCGATAAATGGAACATCCTTGAAAACTAATCAACAATTATTCAAACACTCAAAGTCCTTATCACCCTAACAACCTCGAAGCAAAACCACAAGGACTTCTCATTCTATAATTTTGTAGTTCTAATACTTCAACAACGATTCTGATTCCCAGATCAAGAGCACTACGCCCATAGCCCAAATATGGGAACCTACACGCGGCTCACCTTTCACAGTCCTAGAGAAGCATTAAAGGCACAATAAGTCTAAGGACTCCTAACATTGAACTACAATACCATTGTCCTCTTTCCTTAAAAGTTATTGGGGTTCATCACTACAATTCTTAAACAGGTTTACCTATTTGCACCAACGCGTGATCATATCCTTTGAATGACACAACTACTTGGACATTTTGGATTAGCTAAATAATAACTATATCCATAAGCAAAGACTATAAATCCTCGAAGCAGAACTCTAGCTGCAACTCCGAACCACAATTGGGGCAATTTTAACCGTGGGTTTCTCCCCCACTTAATTCAAGGGCAACCACCCACACACACGATGTAGGAAAGGCATAATCCCAAACTTTTTCCAAAGGTACTATAATCAATCGCAACGTGCTTAATTCATCAAGGTCAATCCAAATGACATGGTTGTCAATTTACCCTTCAATCCTTGAGAGCCATTCCCATATTCGCTACTAAATCACGCACCCTGCAGACATTGTAAATTTCCTCAAGGGGCACATAACGGATATCTCATCATATTAAATTGTAACCAAGGAAACTTCATACCCACACTACACCATTCAGTCCTTCCTAATTAGTTGTCTCTTAATCTCTACAGAGCCATAATCAAGCTACTGAAGAATCCACATGCCCAAACCACATCTTTCTTTACCAAGCCTCATATCTAGCCCCCAACCAAACGTACGGCTTACGGCCTTCCTAAATCCATAACATAGTCCTTGAATAAAGTTCATACTTCCCATGATTCCTTGAACTCGACAATGGGGTCTTCACACAACAGCCCGAGCCTGACCGGAAGATTTAACCCATAATATTCACAAGTATGCCAATAAATCTACAAACCCAAACAACATTGCCTAGACTTACAACGGCAGTTTTTAAATTCCTGAATACTGCTATTGACACAACCTCTATTTATCCATAATCGATCACATTCAACTACAGACTGGCCTTCAAAGCTCCACACCTTGGCAACAAGGTTAAATGATTCATCTATTCGTACTGGCACGATAACTTTTCAACCAAATACCACAAAAATCAGACCAAGGTTCAATGCCACAAAATAATCCCAGTCAACCCAACCATACTTACAGACACAAGGAGATTTCCATCGGCACCAACATGACTATTATCAAACCTAAATCCTTCAATAAATGAACTTAGGAACATAAACAAAATATATATACTCAAAATCCCAAAATGGTACATCCATTGAAATATCTAAATTCGGGAATCCTTCCATCACGGTAGACAACTCCTCAATACTAGTGTCATTACCATGGAACCTTGATCCAATGCACTAGACCACACCTCCATCCAACCCAAGGAATGTAGACAATCCCTAATCATGCAGTAAAACTATCCCCAAATTGAGACATGCTTTCAAAATCCCATTAAAATAACATATTCACCCATAGAGCATTCCCAACACCTCATACGATATCACTTATCCTCGAGGTCCATGATTCTGCCTCATCCATCATACTTGCTAGGTTGATCAAATATCCCTTCTCAGCGATTTACTAGTCAAAGGACCTCAACCAAGAACTAATCAAGCCTAAACTTTGAACCCAGATCGATTAACCTAAACCTCGAATCAAAGCCAATCAACTTAAGCACTAAATCAGTACCAATCAAATTTGAACCTCAAGGTGCCTCTCTACAGCTCCTCTCTACCTCACGGTTGACCACTGCCACGAATAGACCTTCACTTAGGAGTCATAGCAGCAACTAATATCCTATCTGAAGGCAACAACGCGGTTAAACTATTCTTAGGACAATATCTAGGATGCAAGAGCTAGACAACCAAACTCATCATCTATTCCTAACTTAGTTCAATCCTAAGCTAACTAGAATAACTAGGACTATCCATTCTTCATTAATTTGTCCTATGCCTATATCTACTTATCTAATCAATCTTAATTGATCCTAAACTTTCGCATATGATTCAAATCAAATCTAAGGCATCTCTTTTCTCTGACACTATTTATAATGGAACGGGTCACAATCCTTTATGACATTCTATTAACTATCATACATATCAAATCAAAACAGATATGGCATTATTTTATTACATTAAATTCTACAGAAATTTTATCAGAATTTTCTCTATAATTAGACGAAAACCATATATGCAACCTAATTAATTAAGCCTATACAAACATATAAATATTCATATTTTAAAATTTACTCCACAACACATACATAAGATCAACCAATGCCATATCATCCATGGCTCCAACATAGTACTCATTAACTACTACGTTAGATTTAAATAGAGATGCCATCTAAGCCTAAACATATCCAAAATCAAAACTGACGAAGCAGAACTAGATCCATAAATAACCTGCGGAAGCATAATAATAATCCATAATAATAATAACGTGCCACAATTTAATACACAATACACAAGATTAATCTAACTTGACTATTTACATTTCGATACATTAGACAAATCCAAAAGTCTAAGCCTCTGAAGTCTAGCAAATCTCTTTAAGAAATTTCCTCGCCTTGCTCTAACTAATCGGGCGTCAACTCGTGGCTCTCATCTGGAAGGAAGATGAAAGGTGAGCTAATAGCTCAATAAGTGCAATATAATCAAAAACAGTAAATAACATATACAAAGTTAAGCAGAAGAAAGATACATGAGCATGAAGGAGATGCATAAAGATGAACATGATTATATATATTTTGGAATACAATTTACTTCTTTCTTCTCTTTGGGATGTAGTTTATGTGTAATTATTCATCTTTGTAAACTAGGGTTAGTAAGCCTTACTAACAAAAGGTGCGGGAGGAAAAGAAAAGGATCATGATGACCTCATCATCTAAGGCCAAGATTCATATTTGCTACCCTGCGGTAGCCTTAATCATATATCATATCACATTCATATTTGCTACCCTGTGGTAGCATTAATCACATTCATATTACATATATCATATCACATATGCCCCATGTCCCCCGGGGCCCAGAGGCAATCCTCATCATTTCATAATAGTATCCTAAAGCTTGCCAAGAGTATCACCCACTACAATACGCAGCAAGGATAAATTATTGAGTCTCCACTATCATACAAATGGCTTGCCAAAGGATATTACCTATCCAAACATGAATCTGTGGTCCTAATTTTATGATTACTTATTCTTTTAAGGGAGGATCTACTAATTTATTTCACAAATATCTCCATCTGGGAGATCAAATCCATCAAATTCCCAAATGTAAAATGTTCCTCCAATTATTCATATGCTTACTATCTTACTTGCGGATTTAAGTCTTTTCATAACTTCACTTAATATATGAGTATCATATGCACAGAGAAGATTTAGAATTCTTACTGTCGCAAAGCAGATTGATTTGAAGAACTTTCGGATACAAATTTCCTTCGCAATTGCACATGCCAAAGCTTCTAGATTATACATTTGAACTTATACATATACATATCACTTAATCAATAATTAAACATGAAAAATGATAAAAGATATTGTTCAATATCCTGAGGTGAACAGTATCCACATGAACAGTGTCCGGATGTACATATTAATTAATCATCAAAATTTCAGACATCCAATGGGTACATCATCAAATTCAAGGTATGGGTAATTATTATCTTAAGTCAACTAATACATCAAAATCAAATTTAATCTATTAACAAAGTCCGGGCGTGGGTTAGGGTCTTCTCAAATAAAATTTCATACAAAACCACAAATTCGGATACCCAATCAATAAATTAACATGTCCTAGTTGTGGATAATCCTATTCTAACCCAAACTTTGGTGGGTAACATGTCCGAGCGCTGGTGTTAGGGTTTGCCTTGTTCGAAAACCTATCAAATCTAAAATTTTGGGCACCAAATTTACATATATACATGCTTAGATCGCAGGAACTACAAAATATAAATTTCATCGGGTATCAAAACGAGAATAGCCATTGAAAATAAGACAAAAGTGTAAGAAAATGAAAGAGAAGAGTATGAGTGCACTTGCCTCGACCCGATCTATCAGATTTATAACTAGTTCTTAAACGGAATCGAATACAGGAGCCTCATTCTCACCTTCTCTCTCTCTCTTAAAACAACAAAAATGGTCGAGAAAACGCACGCGAGGCGCTTATATTCGGCAGGCCGGCGCCCGACGAGCCCACTTCACTAAATTAACCCACATTCTCAAAAATTAGTCTTCCTACATGGATTTGAGCTTAATCTTGATTATATTGATCCAACTTCCTCCTAATTATTATGTTTTAGAACTCGGGTCATTACATAGGCTCTACATCTGAGTTTGGTGGATTGTCACGATGTATTCTATATTTCTATGTTGAAGAAATATGTATATGATCCTTCTCATATGATTTTAAGACATTGGAGATTGACGATAATTTGTCCTATGTTAAGGTTTCCATTCGGATATTGGATAGAAAGGATCAAGTATTGAGAAACAAGATAATCCCGTTGATCAAAGTGGTTTTGAGATACTATTCAGTCGAGGGAGAAACTTGGGAGCATGAAAATGAAGTTCGGGAGAAATACCCCTACCTTTTGATGATTCAGGTATGTAAATATTGAGGACGAAAATTTTCATAATAGAGAGTTGTAATGCCCGGTGTGACGAAATGGTTTTTTTCCTTCTGTCAGAAACCATCCAAACCTGAGACCCAAGAATATAAATTTCAAGTTATGGTAGTTTGGACTAGACCAATACATACATGCAACTGTGACATAGACTTTTTAATATATATACATATATTCCCAATACACTCACAGGATTGCCAAATGCCATATAATATTTATGGCTCCAACTCTTTAACATTCCTATTTATTATAACAAAATTCATACAAAGATGCCATCTAGAACCTGATCATGTCAAAAAGTGAATAGTGAAAGCAGATCTATTCCAAAAATGTGTACAATGGAATGTGTATACATATAATCATAGGTTGGGATAATTATATTTATAACTATCAAAAATCCTTAAAATCTTCAACAGGCTTTCTGACTTTAAATTTCTTCCTTGCTAAGGTTTACCTATTCCTGCTCGCCCGGAACAATTTTTACAGTTTCATCTGGAGGGAAAATAATAACAGAGTGAGTCGAAGTCCAACATGGTACCAAAAACATGCTATATAAATCATAAATACAATAAGACAAAAGTCATAGAAGATACCAGAATTTATGCTTAATGCCATTTTCCGAAGCTCTTAATTTAACATCATTTTTTTGAAATACACAGTTCAATGCCAATTTTTGAAGTTCATAAATCAGTGTCAATTTCTGAATTTTATAAATCAGTGTCAATTCCAAAGTTCATACTTCAGTGTCAAGTTCCGAAATTCATAAATTCACATTTCAATGCCAATTTTTGAAGTTCATGAATCAGTGTCAATTTTTGAATTTCATAAATTCATGTCATTTTTATTGGTCCTTCCTTTTTTTCTAACTCTATTGTTCAAAGCGACCTAGGCTGGCAGACCCTATCAGCCGAGGGTGACAGTAATTGAAGATAGAATGGATTCACTCCACGTAATCAAAGGTTAAAGTTTAAAAGTCATATCCATTTCCATTTTCATATTCAAAGTTCAAAGTTCAAATTTCTACCATCTTGTTATATCCCGAGGAGGAACTGACCACGTATCACTCTATGAACGGAGTTATTCCTGATTATCACTGTGAGGTTCCGAGTTAAGGAAATAATAATTAGAAGGCAATTAAGTTAATATAGGTGTATCATGGTCAAAAGGTATGAGAGGAATCGGATGAACAGCTCAAAGAGCCAAAAATCGGTAAATCGGGAACGAAAACTGTAAACCGTGAAATGTTGCTTTGTGAATAAGATTTTGGGTTTTAAATCATGATAATCATGACTTATTAAGGTGATATAATCAAAAATAAAGTCCAAGGATGTGAAAGATTGGGTTAGAAGGGTCAAAACGGGTCCCGAACGGCGAAAACGCGACGTAGGCTTGCTGCAGGCTTCCCGCGGGCCAGACACGCGCCCTCTGGGTGCTCGAGCCGTGGCTCGAGCGAAAAAACCAGTAGCCGGGCAGCTCGATTCCCGCTCGAGCGTTGAAGACTCGTGGCGAGCCCGCGTAGTATAAATACGCTCCGTGCCTTCTCTCTCCCTCATTTTTTAGTCGACCGAGGATTTTAGAGAGAGAGAGAGGGGCGACTCTAGAGAGAGAAGAAGGGAGATCGAGCCTGGGAGTCCAGATCCGTCCGAGAGCCAGGTATAAAAGTTAAAGCACTCGTCAAGGCAAGTGTTCTCATACCCACTTCTTGTTCTCTTTCGATGTTTTATGTGTTTTTGTTGTGTATTTTGTGTCGATACCCATTATGCATGTTAGAATCTTGAAGCCAATGAGGATGGACTAAGGAAAATGTAGTTAGTTGCCCGAACCGTGTCCGACTCGCCCGGTTTGGTTTCATCAAAACCCTAACCCACAAAAAATTGGGGATTTCCTATTTTCCGCCAGCGTATCATGAAATTGACCTCAAAATGTGAATCCCCACGTCCCATTGATGAATATATGTTGGCCGCTGGTTTGATTTCACACGTTTTGACCCGATCGTGGTGTCAGGGTCCTCTAAATCGGCCCTGACACTATTCACCCAAGATCGAAGGTTAAAATTATGTGTTGTCACCTTCGTAAGATGATAAAAGGACCCTAGAATATGAATACCCGTGTTCCAAATGTATGTATATATGACCGGATGCTGAATCCTGCAAAATTTGACCCGTTCGTGGCATCCGGGAGCCTTGAAAGTTCCCCCGTTGTGGATAATCCGAAAATGAATGGGAAGTTGCATGCTTCCATCACCATGTTAAGTTAAATCGAACCCAAATGTAAAATATCGTGTAAGAATTGTGCGTACGTATTCACCGGACGTCAGATTTTTAAGTATCGAACTGTGTATGGCGTCCAGATGTTCAAAATAAAATCCGATATTGTTCACCCGAAACGAATTGAGAAATGTAAGTGTTATGCCTCCAAAATTGTTATGAAAGTAACGTTTAACTGATCAAATGTAAATGGAAGCTCCGAAATTGAATCCGTGTGCTAGGAGGCAAGGGGATGAGTCCCGGAGGTTTCAAAGTGATATATGATCATCTGAGGTATGAAATCTGAACTCTCTCGTGAACTTGGGTTGATTGTTATGTTTAAGGGAACTGGATCCCGCAGACAATGAAATTAAACTTGTGATGTTTTCTTGTGGATTGAGGGAGTTGAGTCCCATTGGATATTGTGAACCGTGATGTGAATGGAAGGGAATCCACATCGTGCTTGTGATGATATGATCTCCTGGATGGAGATGTGTGTGATGAGATGATCTCCCGGATTGGAGATCTTGTGATGG
>JAOVVI020013073.1:0-11994 GCA_028571085.2 Nepenthes alata | reverse complement strand
TATTGAAATATATAGAAATTTTCAAAAAACTTAATAAGTAAAAATAAAATAAAATATTTTTAATTAAAATATTGATAGAAAATTACATGAAAAGAAAATAAAATTCAAATAATATATTTTTACTTAGTTGTGAATGAGAAACAAATAAAATAGTTGACGGGGATGGCCGAAATGAGCCGACCCAAAAGGACTGTTAGCCCACTAGCTCAAAGGGAGTTAACACTTTTGTTGACCAGAATAACTTCTTTGTTCGCCAATTATGGTCCAGGCAGACTGAGGCCCAACAAGGATGACCCCTGATATCAATCCCACACATGAAAATTTCTTGCCTAAGCTAATCGAGATCATGAATATAGCCATTGATCATGATCTCCCATGAAAAGAAAACTCAAAACTCAACGTATCTCCTATAATGAAAATCCCTAACACTTACCACGTACAACATCTTCACAAGAAAAGAAGGAACCCTTCTCACCGATCCTAGTTGCCATAAATGGCGGCAGGAACCCCTCGCCAGCAGGAAAGAATATATTCCAAATAGCTGGCGGTCATCCTTGCCGCCCAAGCAGGTTGGGGGGTTCCAGGGTTATAAATGACCATTGAGACAAGTTCTAGAGGCATGCCCTCTTGAGTGCTCAAACTGACACCAGCGATTCCACCCGAACAAGTCCATGAGCGCTGTTTCTCCCTTTCCACTGTTCACTCTCTGTCGACTCAGCATTCAAAAAAGCTGCTTTCACTGGGCGCGCCACTGTCAAAAGTCACTCTACATCGGGCACCACCTTCGAGTCAGAACAAGTTCCCTTTCACACATCGTTTATCATAAATTCTATCTTCGCGTTCTACGTTTTGGAAGAAGGATTATTGGCTTGAGCGTCGGAGAATAAATCGGAGAGCGAGTACTGCCGTTTTTCTTTGATATCTTGTCTTCTGTTGTGATATCCAGAATCCAAGACAATGAGCACAGAGATTGAGTTCCACGTCTGTTCGAATCCGAGACCCAATTATACTCGAATCCGTCAACGACTCGGATCCGGGACGCATCAATAGTATTATTTGTATTTAATGCAATGATTTTCTATTATATTTTCTACAAATTTTTTTATAAACTAAATGTAAAAATAATTTTTATTATTTTATTTATATATTTGGACATTTGTTTCTAAAATTAAACACATCCTAAAGATCCCAAAATAACCAAGTGGGCATCATCGGTACTGAAAATTATCAAAAATATTTACTTTTGTTGATATTTTATTATCAATTTTTTTTATTTTTTCACTTTTTTTTGCTAGCCTCTATTTTCCTTTTCCAATATATTCACTATTTACATAGTTCTGTTTTCAATTTAACTACTAAGCTGGAATTTTATAATATGGTATTTGATTCCATCGAAAAATATTTATTAATAAATAAATACAGTGACACGTGTAATTAAAATAAGGTTTTTTTTTTCAAAATCACCGTATTGCATATGAGCGCAGTATGAACGCACGTCAAGCACTAACTCTTTCACGTCAAATACTTGATTTTGATTTAAAATCGTCTACAAAAACTAGTATTATCACCTCAGTATTAAACCAATTAATCATTTAATTAAATTTTAGATGTGAATTATACGTTAATACTTTGACTGACTATAAAATAAATAAACTTAAACATCACAGGACCTAAATATGTCACGTCTCATGTGGCTCTGACACTGGCTCGAAATGTGACATCAGATCTTACATAAAGAGCGATATCTGTCCAAAAATATAATCAGAGTATATAAATTTACGAAAATAAAATATAAACCATAATCTGATAATTGACAGCTATTTGTCGAACAATTTGAAGTTGTCATAAGACCATAACAACATCAATCAAATACATCATCTAACAAGTTAAAAGTTGTTCAGGTCTAAACTAATTCATTAATTGATATCGCATATTATAAAACATCAATTTAAACATCTAAACGCTGCACGGAGATCAAATACATCACAAACCGATAACCAAAACTTAAATTAAACTAAAATACAGCATATAGATACATTAAATGTTGTTTGAAAATATTAAAAAACATGAATCATTGATAAACATAACAATTTAAACTTTTCTTATCATCTTAATCTTTTAATCCTAATTGTTTGTTAAAGACTTGTGTATCTCATTTGAAAGGATGAATAAAATAGTAAGAAAGTGAGCGAAAAGCTCAATAAGACACATAATATATCAATGGATATATATTAGCATTTAAAACATATTGGAATGGACCATGGAATATGATCAAATGTAAATACATAACCCTGTGCAGAGAAAGATCATGGTAAAATTTTTAAATTTTCTTGTCTTATCTTATCACTTTTGTATCATTAAAACATGCTTAATTTTTTATTTTCTTTAGGGACCAAAATCGGTAGGCCTTACCAGTTAAATAAGCGAGCAATTGAAGATTGTGTTGTGTATATTCTCACACAATCATACACTTCTATTCAAGACCCAGAGATGGACCGTCTACATTTCACATTGTAGATGGGGTCAAATACCGCTTCTTCCTCGCAGATGATAAGGTCAAAAATCGATATACCACTACAATATACTAAAATATGTCAAAATATATTACCCACTGACTAAGACTGGGCCAAAACTCTATACTTTTTTTTGTTCATCTTACTTTTCTCACTTCTAGGAAAAATATACATAATTATTATTATATTGTAAAGTTTTCGGTCATTATTTCATAAATTTATCTTATACTTTACAAAAACTTAATCATATTTCAATTGGAGGCTTGAAAAATTTTGAAAAATTTTGAAAAAATTTAGAATTCAGCAACTCATGCAAAATTCAGCAAAATAAGGCATAGTTTAGTCATTTTCATTAGAAATTTGACTTATACATGACATCTACTTATAATTGGTCTGCTGTACGAAATTTGAAGCATTGAGAGTTCATAATTCAGCAAAAACTTTAGTAAAAATAGCATGAGAATGGAAGAACTTAACAGCAGCACATACAATACGATAATTCAACAACATTTATCAATTTTTGCAGAATGGCTTCATAATTTCAGAATCTATATTTAGTATTTTAAGGTACGTACATGCTACTGTACAAGTTTCATACACGAAAAGCTTAAAAATGCAGAAAACAGTTCAGTAAGAATGCAGAATTCAGCTCTTGAATTCCTCTAGCAGCTTAACTCAACATGCGGAGACATTTGTCAAGAATTTCAGTACATGCAGATAATTTTATTCAAAATTTTTAAACATGTAAGTGCTTATATACGAAATTTAGACATGCAAAAATATTTACTCACGTTTTTAGGCATGCACAATTGATGCTATGTAGAATTCAGCATATATCATTTTTATCCGTAACTTAAACATAGTTTTCCACAAATTTTTGCCACAAAAATGATGAGAATCGACATGCATGCTCAGCAAACTTATATACTTTGAATTTAAGACCATGTATAAGTATTTAAATAAAAAAATGTTCTAAGATATGAGCAAAAACTAATAACAAATGAAAGAGATTTAGAGGTGTACTTGCATTTTCTCCAAATTTACCAAAACATAGCCTCAAATTACTTGAATTAGAGCTCCTCAAGCCTTCTCTCTCTTCCACTCTCTCTTCTCCTCAACTCTCTCTCTCTCTTCTCTAAAAACTAGCTGAAAAATGACAGAAATAAATGCATGGATCCTATTTATATTAGATTAACGTTCGAGAGCTAGTCGAGCATGCATCGAGCTCTCCTTAAATGCTAAACACACTGAAACTTAGGCTCAGGCTTGCGTCGAGCATGCATCGAGTGCCAAGCACACTGAATTCGATGCTCGAGAATGATTTGAGCCTCCTTCGGCATGGGCCTAAACCGGTCTAATTGACTCATTCGCCCAATTTTCTACATCATTTAACCTCAATTTAATTTTATTTCCTTAACTAACTAGGATTTATCTTAATTCAAATACTCGGGCCTTGCACATCCCATTGATAGAGATGAACAACATAGGAGTAGTGATGCAGGTCTCAATAAATCCCACGAAAGAGCCTGAGATTTTAATAATTACCGTGGTAGAATGAGTTGAAAGCTTTGATAATGCTTACTTTTATAGCATACATGTAGAGCCTCTTGTTCATATTAGTTTGAATTTAATAGTAAATAGTCCGTTAAAATTTATAAGAAAAAGTATAAGTTGAGTGTCTGCTTAACCCAATGCAATAACTTTTTTTTATATATAACTATTTTTCATTCTAATGATCAGTATATTTGACGTATTTTACAGTCAAAAATTTTGTTAAGACTGATATGTCTTATAATGCTAAATTGTGTCCGGAAAATATTACTTTAGGGTATAAATATAACCCCATTTTGAATCAAATATCACCCTTTTTAATAAATGCTCATTTTATTGAATCTTTAGTATTATAATGCATATCATCGAAATAATTATTTGCATTCATTATATAAGCATTTAGAAAAATACTCACTAAATATTATTCAACTTATTAGTTCAACAGAGCATTTAACGGTAGCATTTCAATGTATATTAATTATAAATATTTATTTAAAAAAGCCATGTATTTCTTTTAATTGGATTGCTATTTGCTGTTAACCCACGACACACAGCGGCTCTCTCTCCTCTCAGCCGTTTCAATCGCTCCATCGAAATCACCGTTTCATCTTCTTCGCCGCCGACCCAGTTCGCGAACAATAAATCCTGAGCGTCAGATTTGATGGTCTCCGTCTCCAACGAACAATCAAAGCTTAGCAAACCCTAGCGCCACAAATCAGGTACGAATCGAAATCCTGATTTGTTCTCCTGCAATTGTTGTCTCACCACCGCCAAATGATTTCTCAAGTCAAATTTCTACATCACACCCGTAATCGGAATTTTTTTTTTTTTTCTGTAGTCAATTATGCATTGGAAAAAAAATTGGAGGAGATAGAAAATTGGGTTTTTTTTTTCTTTGCTCCTCTGTTGTCGCTACTTTTCTCACTGTTGATGAATAAAATTGGGTACTTCTACTGTGTTATATTGTCCTACTGTTATTGGTCCTCTTTCACTCTGATCTCTCTGGCGATCTGGCCCTTTCTACAGTTTATTCAATTATTGATATGTTAAATTTGCTTCATATGGACCGTTACTAAAACCTTTTTAGGGAATGACAACAGCATAATTATTAGCTAGAAGGATTGTTCCCCAGGAGAGTAGATTGATGGTTGTAAACCCAGTGATGGATTTGATGATTATGGTAGTGATAAGGATGATGACATGGATTTTATTGATTCTGTGGTGTGTAATGTCTTAGTATTCATTTCATTTATGTATATTTATTATTGCTTTCTGTTTTATGAGCCTCGATTAATAATTTTTCTACACAACATATATATATATATGTGTGTGTGTGTGTGTGTGTGTCTTAGTACCTTACCTTCCTTAGAGCCACTATATATATATATATATATATATATGTATATCTTAGTATGTTACCTCCCCTAGAGCCTTTGACAACACTATATGTTGCATTTTTTGAATTCATTAAACTTAATTTGAGTAATTTTGGGTGGGATGACGCACAGCAAGTTTTAATTCATGGCCGAGATGACACACACACACACACACTCTCTCTCTCTCTATATATATATATAGGGTCTTAGTACCTTACCTCCCCTAGAGCCTTTGACGACACTATTTGTTGCATTTTTTGAATTCCTTAAACTTAATTTGAGTAATTTTGGGTGGGATGATGCACAGCAAGTTTTAATTCATGGCTGAGATGACACTCTTAAAATCAAACTTTTTGGTTGATGTAAAATATTTTGGGGAATTTGAAGATGTGATTGATAAGGTTGATGCGGATTATTTGAAAATGGAGAAATAATTCTGTTTCTTGATTGTTGAATTCAACAAGAAATTAGAAAAGGAGCTTTTAGAGGATTGCTAAATGACCACTTATGTTAGATGGATTGTCTTACTGGCAATCTATGTTTGTTTGTTGAAATGATAATATTAGGATTTGACTAGTACATTCCAATCTTAACTTAAGCAATGCATGAGCTGCACCTACATAAGACGTCATGAAGTTAAGTGTGACAAAGATGGTTTGGGCACTGGAAGTATCAATACATTTTTTTGATAATATGTAATAATATGTGAGTGGCCTTTGGACATCTGAAATAAGATAACAAAAAGGATGTTTAATGTTGTTAAAGGATTGCCTCATGTGCACCTAGGCGTGGATCTCAAACCATGGCTCTTCAACATACTTAGGTGAAGCTCATTCCAATAGGCATGCTTTCCCAGGCTCTAAGTTGTGCACATTTTTTTAAGGTTCAAAGTATGTGCCTTGAGCGTGTTAAAGATTTTTTCCCAAAAAATTAATTTTTTCTTTTTAAATTATTCATTATATTTATTTTTTACTTATAATATTGATTTAGTATTTGTCATATTGGGTTGATGAAAGTAATGAATGACCAATTAGAAGAATATATAGAGACCATAATGAGAATAATGATTTTACATTTCAGGGTAATTTTTAACAAATGCTTTTGTAGTTAAAATTATTTAAATAAATGAGGCTATAGATTATACTAAATTGAGAAATAGTGTAAATCTTGAAAGATAAGTGTCTCTAAGGCTGCTCCATTATATTGTGTAAATGATGAACATTCCAATTAAGAGAAACATATAAGGATGAAGAAACTATTTAAACATATAATCTAGAGAAGGAGATGCTATTTGATATTGATAAATATTAGTTTTTACTTTGAATATTTTGAGAATAACATTTCAAGTTTGTTAATGAATTTTATTATTGTTATATATCTGTGGTTAATTGTGTCTATTAATTGTCATATTTTTTGTTGTTAATTGACTGTGAGTTTATAATTTGTGTCATAAACAAATTTTAATAAGATTTAAAGAAATTTATTATCATAACATCACATATGTGTGTGTGTGTGTATACATCTCATAAATGGGTACTTCATTTTCATTAGGCCAATGTCTGTGTTTGTGTCTTGCACTTAGGCCTTGGGGACCCTTTGTGCCTTTAACAACACTCACATCCCGAATAAATTTGGTGGGACTTTGTTCTCCATCAAATGAAACATCATAAAGATTTTGTGTTGTTGACTCTTAGAGTGAGATCTATTTCTCTGTTGATGTTTTTTTGATCTATACAATTATCATTTGTTAATATTCCAAGTCGAGTATAATTATGTTGCTATGTTGACATTTTCACCAAGTAGAGAGTTTGTCTGGTTCACTACACTGTCCATATGAAGAATTGATTTGTGTTGATAACAAATACTGATATATTATTTAGACATCTCTCTCTCTCTTCTTTGTCCTTCCTTTCTTGGAGACCACTTGCCACAATGCTACTAGGTAATGAGCTCTCTAGTCTAATAACTAGATCTTTTCGGTTCCTGAAGGTATTCATCTCTCTTAAATTTATTTATTTTTTTCCTGTTTGGTATTGTGATCTGATTCTTTCTCTATTTTCTCAATTTGCAATGTTGGAATTCTAGTAATGCGAGGCATTTTTTTTTGTGTCCAAATCATTCTTTTTCGGTGTTGCTGCATTATAATGTTTTTTGAAAACTCAATTGTGAATCAGGATTTCTCTGTGCAGTAAATAATCCTATTTTATTTTGGTAATTATGCTACAATTTGGCATGTATTAGGACATTATGAATCATAGTGAAAAAGTATGTTGAGAAATTTGCTTTTAGCCTTCATATGAGATACCATTTTGCTTGTAGAGCACCTTGTTGATAGGTTTCGGCTTGATTTAGTGACTTCTTGGATTAGATAAGTAATTGATAGGCTTGTTTTGGTTCAAGTTTTCATAGGATTGTTTTTTCCCTGAAACTGTGCACCCCCTCCCATATGATAAAAGTGTATGTGCAAGGTTGTTTTATTTTAGTACATCTTGATTAAAGCATTACGTAAACCTGAATTGGTGACTAACTGATTTGCAGGTTTTTTAGGTGAGTACGGGGTCTATATTTCTAATATTCAACATTGGTGCAAATGGCAGCTCCTGTACCTCCAGGGGCGGCTAGACCCAACAATCCATACTCATCTCCTCTTCCTGCCACATACAATGCTAATCTATATCAGATCCCCGATTCATCATTGTCCCAGAACTTCCAAAATTTACAGATCAATCAGCCACAAAATGTTGTGACGTCATCTTCTTCTCTGGGACCAATCAGGCCGCCTCCTTCAGGCCAGGCCCCACCTTTTCTTGCACCTGCTTCTGCTCCCCTCGGTAACTTGCCTGGGTCTTCGGCCATTTCTAGGCCAGGTCCACCCCCACCCGGTGCTGTTCCGAGGGCTGTAACGCCTCCTGTTGGGCCTCCACAAAATATAATTCAATCCAATATTGCTCCTGGTAGGCCCTCCTCTGGTCCCTTGGGTAGTCAGCCTCCCCCCTTTGCCTTTAGGCCGCCTCCTCCCGGATCTATGTCCTCAAGTACTATAGGCCCTCCTACTGGGGCTCCATCTTCAGGTTTCCCCACTTCTCAAGTCATGCGTCCACCTTCAGGTGCGCGTCCAAGTGGTTTTGGGTCTCCACCATTGACTGCTACTGGCCCAGTTGCACCTACTTCTAGTTCACCAGGTCCCTTTAGTAATGGGCCACCTACATACTCTGCTGGGACATTGCCGGGGACTTTTCCTGGTGGATCTCATTTTCCTTCTTCCGGAGGTGTGCAACAGCCACTAATTGGACCTCCAGGTCCACCATCTACAACACCAGCTAGACCTTTGCCTCAGGCACCAACAGTGCGTTCTCTTATGGGAAGTGCAGCTGCTAGTTCTCCAGGCGGTCCACCAGCTCCTTCATTGCAACCAGCTTCTCCTTTTTCTACCACACCTCAAGGTGTCATTCCATCATCTAGTTCTCCTTTTGGTTCACAGCCATGGACAACTCAACCGCGTCAGGTAAGCATTGTTGTGGCTTTTATTCTTTTTCCTTCTATATATAGAGATTTTTGGCTTTCAACCCGCTCAAGATGTGTATCTTTATACATTCCAAGTACAGATGCGTAGACTTCATCAATAACGTACTCCATGTGATGTGCCTTGCCCATCTACTAAAATCAGTTTTTTAATTTGCAGGGCTACTACTTCTTTATGATGCCCTTGAGATATATGATCATGTATTATTTCTTTTCATTTTTGGATTTATTCATCCCTCAGCATTAGCCCTTTGATTATGTGAGTGATGCTTTTTAAAGATTCTTATGCTAAAATTTTAATAAAGTGGATATGAACGAATTGCCTAGGGTATAAAGGGATGGTGGAAAACCGTAGTAGAAGGTAGGTTTTGAATGTTCTTGAAATAGCGAAAAAAATGCAAGCAAACTGCACATGTTCAAAATGGTGATGTAGAACGGACTGCAATGGAATTTTCAGAAAATATGGAACGGGGTAACACAAATGGGGTTGGTCTTGAATGATTTGTTCTCTTTTGTTGGCCTGACCATATTACTTCCTTTTGTTTTTGTTTATCTAGGATTTCTTCGAGATATCAAATCCTTTTAAGATTTGATAATATCTCCAGTTATTTTAATTTTCCTAGGATTTTTTAGATATTAATTCTGTTTAGGTTTAGCATACCTTTAAACGTTGTTTTTCTTTTATCTCTAGAGTGATTCTAGGATTTATTGTCAGAATCTTTTGTTATCTTTTCTCAGGATTTTTTAAACTATAAAAACCCGTGCAGCCCTCTGGCCAAAAAGATTTTTGAATTATTAAACATTTATGCATCTTCAGAGACTTTTGTCTTTCATATTTTGTGCTCTAGGGACATCTAGGGTTTGGGATTGATATCTTTGGGATCAATTCTCCTTTTAGTTTACCTTCCATGCTATCATTTTGTGTTGGTTATCAAAAGGTTAAACCTATGTGGTTGTCTGGATCAGTGGAAGGAGGTCAGTAAAGAAAAGCATTCAAGTGCAGAAGAGGGAAGGATTCTGTGTCAGAAGCACGATGCTGATAATGTTAGGAAAAGATGAGCAAAACATTTGATTTATGCACTGGATGGGCAAAGTTTTATACTGACAAATGATCCGCTAAGAAGACTAACCTCGAAATTATATAATAAGATGACAATGTTTCATCAGTGAAATACTTAGAAAAAGGTTAATGTTGGTGTTTATGTTGAACAGAGTATGCGAAGGGCCTGGTTCCTATACTCGGCCCAAAAAAAAAAAGTACATTGTTTCTCATCTAAAGCAGTGCTAATGGAATTCAGTGTTCTCAAGGAGATAATGTGTGAGAATCACAGACCTCTGATAAAGGGATTGCATTTGTCAATGTTTGATTTTATGCATTGATATAGCTGCATGGGATATTTAGGAATTAAATAAAGTAAAATGATGAGGTTTTAGAGACAATAAAGTCACCTAAATGGGTGTTCTAGCATGAGGGTCCCTAGGCTCAAAAAAATGATCGACGTGTGCTGTGTGATGTCTGTCTTTAGAATAATTGATTGAGATAGTAATGGAGGATTTTGAGTGGCTTTTTGATGTGGGAGTGTATGAGGTGACCTCTCATAGCACAAGCAGCGCAGCTAGGCACTCCACTACCAAATTTAGCAGCTTTAGCAGCCAATGTTAGATTTTTATGCAAGGTAAGCTTTTTATATGCTGATGATTTCTTAGGATGGGTTACTTTTTTTGGAAATACTCTGTTCTGCTGTCTCTGATAATACTAGAGGATGGCTCATATTGGTGGGTTTTAATATAAAATGTTCTCAAAATGAGAAGTTGAATGGAATTAGTGATTGAAGAGAGTTGCAGGATTGGACTAACTTCCTTTTTAAACAGGGGTTCTATATGTGAAACGAAAAGTGTTGTTTTATAGATGGGGCTTTAAACAAGGAGAGGACTGTTCGATCTGTTGTAAATTAGAGTATTCTTGTTAAGGCTATTGGGTTGAAGCATTTAATGTGCCAAGCAGATTTAATGGGGCAAAAGCTTATATTCAATTTTTCATATGTAGTTAAAGATCTAATGGAGGTGGCAAGCCATTTTGTGGACTAAAGTTATCATATTATGAATCATTCAGAGAGTGGCTTATAAAGGTGGTGTACTATAGCATGTTTTGTGTTTCATCTATACATAGATTATTGGAGCCTAGCCAAGAACAAAATGCAGCCCAGTGCACAAGTCTACCATATGACGAGCACCTTACCCTTCATTAGATGTTAAAATATATCATCATCAAAGATCAGTTCTGTTGCTTTGCTTCAGCAAAGCAAAATCAATCATCTGCAATTGAAATGCAGCTATAGCTTTGCATCAGAATTTTGTTACCATGTGCAGCAGCAACTCAGAAAATGCATAAACATTTTCATCACATTAGCAGCATTTGTATATCACGTGCCTCAACAAACATAAGCACCAGCAGCTCTACTACATCTGGTACATCAGTAATAGAACCACAGGTGATGCATCAGCAAAACAGCAATAGGGCAATTCATATGCACAAGCTACTGCAACACATGATCATAGTGTACAATCTGAATGTTGTGAAGCAGGGCATGAGACTTCTGTCCCTTCCACATGTTTTGGGCGTTGCAACACCCATGTAGTTGAAAAGATTGTCCCATGCCTCTGTAGCTAGGAAAGAATGATGAATAGATAATCATTTGTCTTATTGTCCCTTTTTTGTTACGCAGTTGCTAATTTTGTTTATGTCTTACCTCATAGGTTCTCATTTATCATGTCATTTATACTACTAGATGTGTTTGCTGTTGCATGATTGCAAAATCTTCACCTTCGAGGCCGGAAGGGAATTTTTGCTTTTTAAAATAGAGTTGGGCCAAATGGAGAAATATATGACAGCTAGAAGAGAAATCACCAAAATTATCTGAACTACACAAGTACTTTATCTATAAATGGATAAAATAAATTTGGAATTTTTTTTTTTTTCGAGAACAAGGAAGCCCAAGATATGCCGTCACTTTTCAGTGAATAATAGAAAT
>JAOVVI020013070.1:0-11995 GCA_028571085.2 Nepenthes alata | reverse complement strand
ATTTCGGCTCGAGCGGCTATCGAGCCGAAGGCGAGCGGCCACCCTACTGGAATTTGTGCTCGAGCGGATATCGAGCCGAAGTCGAGCGGGAACCATACTGGATTTTGTGCTCGAGCGGCTAGCGAGCCACAAGCGAGCGAGACCCGATAATAGGGACTCTAACCCAACTCCCACAGCCCAACATTGATGTAATGCTACAAGCGGTCACGGAATATGCCAATTAGAGAGATATCTCTAACAGAAAGTATAAAAAGAATACAAGCCATTGAACCTTACCTCATTGAACAACACTCAGGCAAATATTATAATAAAAATTTGGAATGATAAATTTTTAAAATAGCTCAAACCGGTCAATAACTCAGAGAAATGGGATCAATTAAAGTACTAGTTTTACTATCAATTTTTGGGTAACGGTACTAAACATTGCTGAATTCTACAAAGGAAATTGAAGCCCTAATCTAAAAATGGTACCTTAATAAATAACTCAAAAATTTAAGATCCGCTCCTAGTAACAATAATGAAGACAATGCATAACCATCAGAGCAGCCACGGAACTGAATGGTGATAAGAGTAATGAAAATAATATCAACAAGATCGTCCATGGGCAATGCTCCAGTCAAAATAAAGAATCTTGGTGAAAAAAGGAATGGAATCAAATTTTGATTACCTGATTAATTAACTATAAATAATCATTAGAAACAAGCACACACGGCTATCTCCACGAGCACATGTAGTTGGCTTGGTAGGCTTACCGGTTGGTTTTTCATTTCAATATACTCGGAGCTTGAATTAAACCTCCATGTATGGGGACTAGTTTTGGGTATGGTACCAAAAGAAATGCTCCGACCCGACATGAATCAAATTGAATCATCTAGGCACCAAGCTAGTTTGGGAACTTCATTATCGAAGCTTTAGCAGATAGGTCAATTGGCCGAAGATATAAAGGATCGAGACAATTAATGGTCATATAAAATAATAAATAGGACATTTGATTATAATGAACGACTATATATAACTAATAAATGATTAGCTGCATTAAAGTAGGCAATAACGATCGAATAAATGTCAAATATTTACTATTGAATTGTTACTAAACCAATATAACTAACTGTTAAAATAACCATTGTCAATAAATGTAACATAACGTTTCAAACAATAGCCACATATATCCCAAACGAATCGATAGATATCCAAGTTATAAATATAGATTCTAAATAAGGAATGACAGCTAATACTTTGGCAAATAATCAACTGCTGTGATTATCGGAGCACAACTCTCCTATCATACTCAATTTACACTCATCCCCTTTCCTCAATATTTCCACCTTTCAATTTCTCTCCAAAAAATTATTGACTTGAACCTAAAAAAATATATCGAAAATCAAACTCTATATACTTCTTAGCCCTTATTAAATTATAGTAATATTCAAGATCCGATTTCAAATTTACAAAGACCATACCAACTTTCTTTCGAACCAATTGAAAATAATATCTAACCCTTTAATTCGTATGACAATTCAAATCTCTAGTACGAATCACATATATTCCCATGTTAACCCATTGGTGTGGATGATTATATAAAATGACACGTCATTCAATGTTATCCTGGAAAAACTGTTAACAGCCTTTTTTTTTTTGGTAAGTGAAAAACTGTTAACAGTCCTCTCAGTTAGGTCCACCATTGTCATCCAAGGGTCTAGATTTATTAACTAAAAAGAATGAGAAACAATAATTAAACCAAACCATCAATTGGGTTTGGGATAATAAAGAGGATTAGTGTGGAAAGACCATAACAGATCGTGCACTAAGGATATTAAAAGTATATCTGCTGACACCACTCCTATTAGATCAAGTAGTAAAACGGGGAAGTGGAGGAAATGCCAACAAAAAAGCCAAATTAATGACAAGAGCTTAAAGGTCAAAAAAAATTCCATTGGATGATTTCCACAAATATAGGAACCTCATTTGCCAGTAGAAAAATCATGCAACAAATTTACATCAACCATCTCTAAGATCATTCACATACATACAGCAAGATGCACAAAATACAATATATCAAGCCAATCAATGTGCTTATCATTTCACATCCTTCAAAACTCCTCCTTTCTCCAGCTCACTAACCAGCTCCCGAAGCGCTGGAACCTTCATCGCCAGAGTTCGGTACAGACGAGAATACCGAGCTCTGGTTCCATCGGCCGTCCTAGCCAATGCCAATAAGCTCAAGGCTTCGGGGAGATCGGAAAACGCTTGCTTCATCTCCTCCAGGCTCATATTCTCAAGAACGGGGGGCCTTGGGAGGACTCTAACAATTTCTCCGCCTTTAGGTTCTTGGACGTGGGCATCTGCTTTAATGACTAATTCAGAGTTCGAATTAGCTCCGCACTTGATGATGAAGGAAGTTGTTGAGCCGGTGTTGAATTGAAGGACGTTCCATTGTGAAACATCAGCTTCGGCACCGAATCCGGCATCCGAAGCCCTACGCCCATGAGATGATAGAAGGTGGTCATCTTCTTCAGCAATGGACTGACAGAGGTTTTCCCAACAAAAGAAGGCATGAGGAGGGCTTATTCTCGTGAAGATATAGATAAGGAAAAATAAAATTAAAAGAAAAGTTCTTTTATTTGTTTGGAAAATATAAGGAAAACAATTGTGTAAAAATTTTCAAATAAAATTGTTGCTTTCTATGGAACTCTCCTTGCCATCTCCAAGTATTTTTTTCTTCTTTTTTCCTTTTTCACCTTTTTTAATTATTTTCCTTTTTTAAAAAAATATTTCTAGATCCAAACAAAACCAAAAAGGTAATCAAGCTAAATGAGGTGAAGAAGAAACCAAATGTTGAAGCTACCTCCACCAAGCGGCGAGCCTCAGAAATTTGACTCTGGGCACATGGATGATCAATGTCAAGAAGCGACGGCATCCGATCAGCAAGTTCATCCAAAGATGCAAGCATCGCTCTCTTCTTGCTTCTACTCAAGCTATTTACAGAGCATTGCCTCGTAATATCCTATCAGAAAAAAAAAAAAACAAAAATTGCTGTTGCTCAATACTCATCCTATGATCCACAAAGCACCAACAATTCTCCTGAGCTAGCATATCAGTGTTTGGCATGGGTCAGAATCCACACTTAGCCAACCCATGCTGGAATAGTTTATTATTTATCTTTTTTATTCCGTTCCAACACATTTTGAATATATTAGGCTATATTGTAACCCCCTCCCCAAAACAAAAAATGGATTCTTAATATAAACTAAAGATTATAATTTAGAATTAATAAAAAAACCTAGGCCTCTGTTTCGTTCTTTTTTTTAATTCTATGAGGTACTTTATAACGTGACTTCTTTGTATATGCTCACTTGCATATGCTTCTTCATGAAATTTTTTTTAAGAGAAAACAATAAAAATTAATTTTTTATTACTAATTTAGTATCAAGTACCATTATTGATCAATTATATTCTTCAAATCAACAAATAAATTTATCCCTAGCAAGTCTTATCCTTAGAAAAATAATGTGTCAGCATGTTAGCATGTCAAGTGTCCTATAATTCCCAGTGTCCCATTGCCATGCTTTTTTGCCAATGATTTATCACATCAAGTAACATTAGTAAAGGACCAGTAATTCATGCATACAACCAACCTTGACTTGCTTCAGTATTCCATCAAGGGAGATGAGAGAAGCGAGCCTTGCATCTTCAGTGGCAGTAGAAGGGTTTCTTATAGGTGAACCACCTTCTTCCAATGCAAGCAAAGCTATGTCACTTTTCATTTGCTGCAATATCTGATTTATCATAAAACAATCCAATGTCAGCGCACGGAAACGGCTTATGTCCGCTATGATATAATGTAGAAACACTATCGGTAAAAGATTTGCTAGATGTCCCACCAACCTATCAGTAAGTATAACTTCCCTCTCTATGCAGGGCCCATTGGAATCTAAAACAATAAAAAATGGACTCTGCATATAGAGAATAGGTTGTAGATAAATGGGATAAGTATCATTTCTCTATCAGCAAATATAAAGACTTCTTTTCTAACCATGGATGAAAGTATCGGTATAGATCATGGTCGTATTACTATTGAATATATCAAACAATACATATCGTTATTAGACATATTGGACGAAAAACATTTTCTAAAAATCATAAGTTGACGAAGCCATATCGGCCGATATAGAAATATATCATGATATTGTTGAGGTCAACACATTGGCTAATATATATTGTATCGGCAGATACTTGGATCAATGTTCCTAACCCAATACCTTATGAATTAAGCAATAGCAAGTGGAATTTGTGTTTTTGGACGCATGCAAGGGAGGACAGAGATCCAACTCAGACACTCGCTGAACAAACAGTCACACTCCATGCAAATGATCAGATGAAAAATACACTGACTCACCATGCCATAGAAATTATTAATGAAACAAGTCAACATAAAAGTGATCTAAACCCGACATGAATTATTAATAGCTAGGTTTATGGACAAGTATTTCAACATAGATGCGGCCTGGCGTGTCTTGAACCTGACACCATTGCCACCCGTTTGGATACATTTATCAACCTCCCAAGTTTCATGATGACATCTACAAAAGTTAAATTGGCAAATATATCATCCTTGTTAAGAGGAACAATACCTTTTTTCTCTTATGATCAACAGACTCAAGTGCAGAACGTAGCTTGGCAACTTGTGCCGAATCTTCGGCCACTTCCATAGCCAATGTACCTGCAACATCCTGTTAAGAGAGACCACATGCAACAAGTCAACAAACCCATAGTACTTGATGATTCAATTAAGTCAGTAGAGTACAAGCAGCGCAGGGCATCATAGGTAAATCATAATTGTCAGTGTAGTATGAATAGGAGAAAATAGAACATTCATAATATGTCCCGCTTTACTTTAGACAGAGCAGAAAATAAGATCAAGTCTTTTACGACAAAATGAGTGCAACGTTTCCGAATCACAAAAATGTTCCAGTCTGTTGTGTCACAATAACATGCTTACGAGGTAAGTACAAGCTAGAGTTCAAATGAGAAACGAGATCTTTCCCAAACCCTGATTTACAGTGACAATGACACAATACTCAAGATGAGCAGCTCCCAAAAGCTCGAGAAAGTTCATCTATGTCCACCCATCAAAAGATAAGAACACGTACAATACAAAAACTAGATTCATTTAACAGAACATAAACCTAAAAATAGGGAATCTCAGGTTGCATTGTGATTGTGAACAGGGACATCTGGCGTGATTATTGCTCAACAGCTGTTCAATAAGCCATCCATATCAGGCTCGTGAATATGCATTCCCAGTTTTGAACTGATTCATGTTGCATAAACATGGGAAACCATCTTACGAGGTTCGCTGAAAAGCTTGGCAATGACTTGCCAGAAATAGGGCAAATACTATGATCATCTTTCCATCCTAAGAGGTAAGCACTACGTAAATAGAGGTTAATAATTGAATATCCATGCCTAACACACACCTTAAATCCAAAAACAAACAAAAATATATCAATTACTTTATATTGTCCTAAGCCATAAAAATCCATATTCTTTCCATAATTTGTTGAGGTTTGTGAACAGCCTAATCTCATTTGTTGATCAAACAATGGTTACATGGACTAGTCAAACTCCAATAAATGCTCAATCTCACACAAGCTTTGGTAGAATGTAAATAATCAAGCTTGAACTTATCCAGATTGGACTCAACTCAGCTTGGCTGATTTACCCTCCTACCCCTGGCCCATCAAATTTTTTATCTCATTGATGTGCACAGATATCAGGTTCGAACTCATGTAAATAGACAAAGTTTACTATGCTATCAGTTGAGGCATGTGATTTCCGACAGCTCATAGTTATTGACTTTAAGCAGCACCTACAGCTACAATTATGTAACCGATGTTGATTAGATCACAATAGTGTAGCTGATACAAAGCAGAGAAAAATTCCCTATGACAACTTCAATTCAAATACACTAAACATCTCAACACCGCATTCAATTTTATTTACAGAATACATGCAGAAGCTAAATGTGTTGAAAATGAGTAAATAGAACTCCGTTTACAGCTAATCAAACTAGGACATCCAATTACATCCAAGCATAGCAAGCAAAGAAGACTTTCTAAACTCAATTTTTCTCATTTTTACAGAAGGATTCACAGTGTAAACAGAAGGTGCCTCCAAACTTCAAAGAGAACCTGACACAACAGATCTAGGACCTAAACAACTATGGGTGGAATAGAAATCTTGAGCCATGCCCTATCCATAAAACTAGCCAAATCTTGACATTACATAGAATTATATATCAGATACCTCTCACAGCCCTAGATCAGCAATATTGGGGCAATCACGCTCTTCTAAAGTGTGGGTAAGACAATTTACTATATGCATGGATGAAAACATCGGTATTAATATTGGTCACAGCCATATTAGTATCGGACATTATTTATTGGTATCGGATATATCGGATAAAAAAAAATTCTAAAAATCATAAAATAACAGGACTATATCGGCCGATATAAAACCAATACGAAAGCATATCGTAACATTATTGTGATAACAAAAAAAATTAATATAGGGGACCCGGATACTGATACATATCTACATACCAGCCGATATTTGCATCGATGACTACATACCTTTAAATGTTGCAGTTGAGAAGTGCAGACCCGCTTTGTATACTCAGATAGGAGCTGACCCAGAGCATCAGTACTGGGAGGCACGGCAAATCCAAGACCAGCCATCCATCCATCCATGATTGCAGTTGAAAGGAGCTCCAACTGACCTGTGGTGCCCCCTATAGCATCATCTCCAGTAACAGAAAGAAACTCAAAGTTCTCTGCAAGCCAGGATCTAACTTGACGCTGGAGCTCACCCGCAGGCGTATGAACAAAAAGAGCAGCAAGGGCCTTGTTTCCAATCGCAAAGCTTTTGGCTTCCTCAGTTATTTCCCTAAGCTTTCCGCCAGTTACATGTTGCCTCCAAGTTTCCTGCAAATTCCAATTAAAGCTTGACCTAAAAACCTAAAAACATATCCGGAGCATTGCAAAAAAAATAATAAACTGAAGTATTTCTCCACTATTACAACCATTTACCAAGTCTTTAGATAAAACATCAGTGTTATTATATTGGTAATCACATCTATCACGGAAATCACACTAGAATAGCACAACTTTTGTTTCCTGATCATCCGCAAAGAAAGGTACATGTTTATCATAGAATCTCCAACTGCTCAAAGCCAAATTAAGATAGCATCAAATTGCCACACCAGTTACCTCATCGATGCCTCTTAGCTTTAAAACGACAGATGACAATTTGGACTTCTTTTCCTGCCTTATATTCACTTTAAACCCATGGATTTGTTCATCGACCACAGCAATCCTTGTGTCATGATGGACAGGAGATCTTCCAGGGCTGCTACCACGACTAGAACTCCTACTGCGTCCAGTATTAGCTTTCTCTAGGAAGCGTTCCACAGGAGGAACCTACAACAACAGAAAAGAAACATATTTTATCCTGAAAATAAGATCCCATATGCCACAAGAAGCCACTAATATGTGATTGTAACTTATTGAGATCCACTCACCCTGATAGACTGCAGCTCTGGTGACCTAGCAAGCAATGATCTTATGTATAAAATCCTAACACGGGAAACAAGCATGGTATCCATCACCCTCTTCGGCTCCATTTTACGGATAAAAGAAAAGACAGCATCTCTAATTTCTGCTAGTATTTCATGTTCTCTTGAAGCACCAGCTTTTATGACAGCAGCCAAAACCTGTTATGCAGTAAATATATCACTTACAGTGAAACAAAGAATTATCTTGTATTACTATTTCAAATAGAAGTAGGATGTGCACCTTCCAGCCAAAGTAATTAATAAACCCATGGCACACCAGCGTGAAATTTTCTTTTACATTTCAAAACAATAAAATATGTAAAGAAATTAATTTTATCTTCAGCAAACTGTTCATTAAGAATATCTAAGGAAGTTAACTAAGAATCACCGACACTTCTCTCAGGCTAGTGTGTTGGTATATAAGGCGTGTCAAACATCAACACGTGGCCAACACTCCTAACATGTGTCAGAGTATTTTATTTTATTTTATACTATGACATGTTTTAAACATGTTGGACTATTTTTGTAATTTCAGAAAGAATGAGGTTCTTGATATAAGTTAAAGAAAATTGAAGCAATCTGGTACTTCAAAATAGTTAAAAATCTAAGCTATGTTGTCTTCTTTTTTCACTATATGAGGTATGTTCTAGAATAACTCCCACATATTAGGTCATTTGTATATTGGTCCTTCTGATGCAACGTTTTTTGATAATGAAACAATAAATTTACATTTATATTTATAATTTAAAATAAAAAATGTGTTGATTTATTATATTATCATATCTATAAGTAAATCATAAATTTTAGTTGATGTATCCCCAAGATATCATATTCTCGTTTTAAAAAAATGTGCCAATATATTGATGTCTCATTGCGTCGGCTGTCAATTCCGTGCTTCTTATGTTAATAGAATAGAAAGAAGCAGCTAAATAGCATGCTGAGAGAATGCAGCACGCAGGGTTGCATGCTTTGATTGTGGGTGATAATGATCTTAGGGAGTTGATTGGCATTCGTGAAGAAAGAAAATGGCACGTAAATGAAGATTACAACTCTCAGGCAAAAAGAGGACAAAATCTAATTTCTCACCAAGAGGATTGAAAGGAAGTCCCTTGAACATAAGATGCTGCAGCCAGCAATATGATCAGGAGGCAAATCAGATCATCCTCTTTAGTCAAAGCACAGAAAGATTCTAGACATTACAAATATAATGTCACAAAAATAATCTCCCTATAATACAAGGCCAAGTTTGTGTACATCACCCTAAACTCCATGGCCTGTGAACCTTGTGCATTAAGCCGCCCAAATCTTTGTTTCATTTATGATAAAACTTTGAAAGGAATAACTCATGTAAACTGGGTATCTACAATTTCTCTCCAAAAAACTACCATCCCAACAATTGACCAGAAGCATAATTGATCAAGCCCATAACCCCAGATCTTCCAAATATTCAAAGTATGCAGACACATCCTATATTTTTCCACACAAGAATCTCTATTACACCGTCACAATGATAGCCAAAGGGGTGACATCCCAAACCTCCATTAGCAACACTCCAATTCAGATCCCTTGCACGCATTACGCTTTATTTCCAAAGCCTTTGCACGCTCGAAAAGGAAAACAGTAGCAGAGGTGTTACGAACTCGTCGACACACCCTTGGAAACTTACTCACCGAATGTACGGGTCCCATTAATTTACCCTTGGCAGATGCGGTACCTCTTCTTCCAATCTCCACTGAACGCAAAAACTCTCGGACCGCCCAACCATCTCCTAAATTTAGAGATTATATTCAGTTATTTTTATTAGGAACCCCTGCCCCTACACACATTATTTTTGTTATTTTCCTTTTGTTATACACAGGTCATTCTTGTTATTGTGCACAGGGAGTTAAGTTTGTCATGTGCATATGGGTCTTGGGCGTATATATTCTAACTATTGTTCATTAGTCCAAAGGATGGAGAAACCATTTCATTTCCTCCCTCCTCTCTCGTTCTCTCTGTTTCCCCTTTCTCTGCTTTTCCCTTTCCCCCTCTCTCTCTCTCTCTGCCTTTCTCTCCCTGTCACTTTCCTGTTTTCCCTGCTTTTTCCTTCTTTTTTCTACTTCCCCTGCTGCCTACCTCCGCCAGAACTCCCCTCTCCTCACTACTCTCATCTTCTCGCCGACAATGGAGCACAATACGGCCATGGAGCATGTATCAAATGGTGCTTTCATTGAGACAAAAGCAGAGGATGCGCTGATCGAAGAACGAACACTCCACGCACTCGAAGCGGCCATCGAGCTGGCCACCACGATGAAGGACCTCCGGCGGGCTACCGACATATTTAGCGCCACCCTATCCACCGCGGCTTCCACCACAGCACAAATCGAGTCGTCTATCATTGAGCTCAGCCAATCACTCCACAGATTCAAACAAAACCCTAACCGGTCAGTTCATTTTTCACCTTCTGTGGCTTCTTCTACTATTACTTCCCAGCTTCCAGTTCCAATTGCTCCACATCATCACTTCCCCCAACCTGCAATCCCTTCCACTGTTTGTTCCGTACAACCACCTGTATCTCAAATCGCCATTTTTGCTCCCACCTCATAACAGATTCGGCCATCCTGCCCCAATCGCATCGACCGACTACACTTGCCAACTACAAATCCCTCTGTCTTCAACTCCATCCTCGTCAACGGCTTCCAATTCTGAAACTCTACCCCAAACTGCTCAGACCCAACCTTTTACCTCCACATGCTTTAACCAATGTCCAAATCATTACTTCCGTTACTTTTCCAAATTACCGAACCGATGATTCTGGAGGCTCGCATGTCCACTGCCTGCCACCTTCCAAGCAGTTTTTACACTCCCTCGAGGCACCACTGCAATCTCTTGCTTTCCCCATTTTCCCTCTTAAACATCCTACTGAAATGGCAACCCACCTTGAGCTCCTATTATTGCCGCCTGTATCATTACCTGACAACTCAATTTTGTCTAACAAAACTTCTCCTCAAAGGCTGCCTCCCCAGCTCTCATGTTTGATAGCCGATGAAGCCGGCTCTGTCCAGAAGATGACCCAAGTTGTTGCCATTATAGCTCCATTTGAACCGGACTCCCTGTCGGCACTTCTCCACCTCATTCCACTCCAGCTCTTAGAACCGCACTCAATTCCTCTACCGAAGAACAAAATTGATTGGTGTATTCATGCTTCCATCACGTCTCTATCATTGGAGAACCATGTTAGCCGCACGATCCATAGGCTTGATGAGGGGGGAATTGTGCTTTGGAAATCGACAGATGGTGTGACTGTGAATCTCTCCAGTACCACTGTGCTTAGGCATTTAAAGGAGCTATTCCAATTAGATTTTGGCAATTATATGATGGCTAATTGTGGGACTGATTTTGTTTTCGGGAGTTTCTCTCACCTGAGACCTTAGAGTTGCACTTTGTCAATTACTGTATCTGTATCCTTGAGAAGCTTCAGTAGGAGTTAGGCATGAGGTTGGTCTTGGATCCAGTTTGTGAGTTATGGTGGACTGCCCCTAGTGTTGCTCCATCTATGGGTCTTGGATCAGGTTTGCACAATTTTGTTCAGCATCTGGAACCTCATATTGCCCAAGTCACTATAAAGGGCCATCAGTCGGCTGATGTCTGGCCATCTTCACAGCCACGCTGCACCTTCACATTGGTAATCCAATGTGGCCGAAGTAATGTGAAACTTGTTCCATACGACACCATACAATTGAAACAAGGTCCTACAGGGCTTGATGAGGATTGCTCTAATATTCGACCTCCATAGTTAACGCCCTTCATGGGACGACGATAGAGGCTAAGGCAACACATGGAATTGTAACTCAGCATTATCAGCCGCATCAAACTGGACATCCAACTACTTGGATTACTCTCCTTCGGCAGGTTAACACAAATCAACACCAATTCCGGGGTTTCGCAATCACAGTAGCAGGCGGGGAGGGTCACCTTGAGATCTTAGAAATCTGGCCCGAAGCTGGAGCTTCTCAACCAGCCTGTAAGGAGGCCCAGTTAGAGGCAAGCTCTAATGGTCATGCAGGATTTGTGGAACTACTCCTGGGTCTTGATTTCATTTGCGCCCAGGCGTCGGTGCATGCTCTTGTCATAGTACACTATCGACGATTCAAAGAGGTGGTTGATATGTTATGGAGGTATGTCTTGGATACAAACTCTACTGATTGTGTGCTACTGCAATCAAATAAACCCTATCTTCATACAAATATGGAATACACTGTACTTGTTGCTTCCACTGTTGATTTCATGATGCTCGAGTCTGCCCGGGAGACGGAACCATGTCAACTGGTGCTCTCATTGATAAAACAAACACCCGATCTGGAAAAGTCTGCCCTGATTTCTTACGTACCAAACAGTGGTTCA
>JAOVVI020013069.1:0-11996 GCA_028571085.2 Nepenthes alata | reverse complement strand
GAAGAGAGATTGTTTCTTTTATTGGTAGATGCCTTGTTTGTCAGTAGTTGAAGACTGAGAGGAGGAAGCCCATGGGTTCATTGCATCCATTTCCTATCCCGAGTTGGTAGTGGGAGGATATTTCTATGGACTTTGTCATGGATTTGCCTAGGACCCCGAGGAATCATGATGCTATTTGGGTCATTGTGAATCGACTCATTTCTTAGTCATTTAGACGATGTATTCCCATGATCGCTTGGCGCGGTTGTATATCAATAATATTGTTAGATTGCATGGTGTGCCAGTATCTATTGTGTCCGATTGTGATCTATGTTTTGTCTCTAAATTTTTGGAGAGTTTGTATCGAGAATGAGGTACAAACTTGAAGTTCAGTATGACATATCATGCTCAAACAAATGGCCAATCTGAGTGGACCATACAAATTTTAGAAGATATGCTTAGAGCTTCAATGATGGAGTTGAAGGAAAATTGGGATGATCATTTCGCATTAGCAAAATTTGCATACAATAATAGTTTTTAGGTGAGTATTGACATGGCTCCATTCGAAGTGTTGTATGGTAGGAAGTGCCGATCTCCTATCCATTGGGAGGAGTTAGGAGATAGACAATTCGGGAGACATCGGAGAAGATTGCGGTGATTTTTGAAAAGTTGAAGATGGCCCAAAGCCGGCAGAAGAGTTATGCTAACGGGAGGAGATCTGAGCTCAATTTTGAGGTTTGTAATTTTGTTTTCCTTAACGTATTTTCGTTGAAGGGAAGCTCTAGATTTGTTATTAAAGGAAAATTGAAGTCGAGATTCATTGAACCCTTTGAGATTTTGGAGAAGGTCGGAGAGGTGGCCTATCGATTGGCGCTGCCACCAAATTTGGCCAATGTGCATATTGTTTTCCACTCTCGATGTTAAGAAAATATGTTCATGATCTGACAAACGTCATTGATTATGGTTCCTTAGCTATCAATGAAGATTTATTTTATTCAAAGCAGCTATTAAAGATTTTAGATCAAAGAAACTAGATTTTGCACTCAAAATCCATCTCTCTTGTGAAGATTTTGTGGTAGAATCATTCTTGCAAGGAAGCGACGTGGAAAAGGGAGGATGAGATTCGGGACAAATATCCCTATTTATTTTGAGGTATGTATATTTGTTTAATTTTTAGGATTCGTTAATTTCAAGGACAACATTTTCTAAGTGGGAGAGAGTTGTGAAATTTCGGTTTCTACAATATCGTAATTAAGGATAATTAAGATAATATAATCAAGATTAGGCTTAATATATATGCAGGAAATCAAGTTTAGGAAGCAGAATAGGATATTGGTGGCGAACGCCCGCTGGGCGCCTGAGGCGGCGTCTGAGCACCCATTCCCGATTAATGGCATTGCCGGCCACTCGAGCACCGGAAGGAGACACCAAATCCAGTGTATGCGTGCCTAAAGAAAGCTGGCAGCGCGCTCAAGTGCCCATTCTAGTGCTGCCATGCCTGATGCTCGCTCGACTAGCGCTCGAGCCCCAGTCTGTGTATTTAAGCGGGCAAGGTGTAATGTACCAGTTTTCAGAACATTATACTTTCGAATAATTAAGGTAATATGATCAGAATTAGGCTTAATACATGTAAAAAAATTGGGTTTCAGAAGCGGTTAGACAAAGCGTCAGGGGACGCCTACCGGGTGCCTATTCCAGGGGACCCACACTTGGGGAGGACGCTAGATCCAGGCATGCAGCGCCTGCTATGTGCCGAGCTAGCGCTTGAGCACCAGCCCGCGACATAAGAGCCCAACGGCTCTTTTCCGCGTCACTCGCATGGGGAAAAAGAGAGAGTGGAGAGAGAGAATGCAAAGGAGAAGAGAGAAGG
Organism: Nepenthes alata; assembly: GCA_028571085.2. NCBI lineage: Eukaryota > Viridiplantae > Streptophyta > Magnoliopsida > Caryophyllales > Nepenthaceae > Nepenthes > Nepenthes alata. Next base: position 10,147 of record JAOVVI020013069.1, on the reverse strand, counting down.
AGTAGATCGAAGCTCTTAAGTTCGATTCTGGCTTGGAGCTAGTTAGAGAAGTTGTAGATTAGGTCAAGGTAAGTGCACTCATGCCCCCTCTTTGGTTTCTTTGTACTTTTGTTCTGTTTTTTTTTGGGTATCCTCGTTTTTATAACTGATTAAATTTATATTTTGTATTACCCATGACTTTAGCATGCATATATGTTAATTCCATATCTAATTTCTTAGTGTTGACAAATTTTTCAGACGTGAAAACCCTAACCCGTGCTCGAAATGATTTTACTCGTTTATTTTGAGATTTATGTATGAATTGTCTTTAGAATATGGATTCTCATGCATTATATATATTAATTTATCGATTGAGTGTCTGATTAAGAAGTTTTATGTGGTTTTGTATACTTGGAAACCCTAACCCATGCCCCGACATCTTTACCCACGAAGTTGAGGGTTTGTGCATGATTTGTTTTTAAAATTTGTAAATCCTAACTTTATGGATGAAAGTATTTTGATTATTTAGCATTTATAGTCATATATTTTATATATGTTAATTTTACATGTTTCAAGAATATTATCGACTTGAATTGAATTCCCTAGCATGCCATAGATATTATAGTAAAAATGCAAGGATTATCCTATCCATATATTATAACGGGTGATATTTCTTGGCATGTCTTAGTTTATTATAGTGAAAGATCATTTTCTGCAAAGGACCGGGTATGGCTAAAGCCTCGTCTATAGGGATTATATGTAGATGGCTCGCCTCTGGGTCTTGAATATGAGTAGATGGATTTTAATTGTGTAGAAGTAAAAATAATCCAAACTATGATTGACCATTTCTTTAGTCAGTAAACCTACTGGCTCTGATCCGCAAAGATAATAAAATTTATATATTTTTTAGAACCTAAAGGAAGAATAAGTAAAATGGGAAAGACAAATGAATCCTGAAAATATATTTATTCACATTTCATGTTTATGCATATTCATTATGCTCATACATCCTTCCTCTACTTTATTTTGATATATTGTTTATTGTTATTGATTATATTATACTTGCTAAGAATTTAGCTCACACTTACTATTTTTCTTACATTCAGATGAGCACGAACTTATATCCGATAGGGCGGGGTAAAGGATTAGAAGTCAGCTAGGCTCGAAGATTTGGAGAATGATCTTGTGGACTTAGCCTTGTTTGTACTTTATGAAGTCTTTTGTATTATTTTTGATGTTCATATATATTGATGATGATGATGATGATGTATATAATGTATAGTTTTTACCATATTTGATGGATGTATCTGCTTTCGCAGGTTGTTATGGTTAATTTGGATACCTAGTGGCATCTTATCTGAGCCAATATCAAACCTGGAGTTATGATCTCAGTGCCATGTATTTATTGTGGATTTTGGGATCCTGTGGTGAGATTTATTGTGGTTGTATATTTATTGTATAAGGTTATTGTACAGGTTTTATATCAGTCTGACAGTAGTTTTTTGTCAAAACATTGTCAAATTTTGGTTTTAAATACGGTTCAAAACATGAGGGTTTCTTTTTCGGTCATTTTCGACAGATTTGAGAGAGAGGAGAGAGAGAGAAGGAGGAGATCGAAGTATTGAGCTCATTTCTAGCTTAGAGCTAGTTAAGAAAGTTGTAGATCTGGCTGAGACAAGTGTACCAATATACTTTTCTTTCTCTAGTTTCACTTTTTGTTCCGTTTTCTTTTAGTATTTTTATTTTGATATCCTTTTAAGCTTATATTTTGTAAAACTCATGTCTTGAGCATGTACATATATTGATTTTATATCCGATTTCTAAATTTTGTGAGGTCTTATGCTTCTAACGAAACCCTAACCCCATGCCCCATATTTCCTCCTGTTTATTTTGAGATTTATGTATAAAATGGTCTTAAAACTTGGAATCCTAACTTATGAATGTGATTATTTTTCATTTGTTTACATGTATTTGGTATATGTTAAGTTGTATATTTTAAAAATTATGTTGGATGCTTTTGTGAAGGGATTTATTGTCCAGAAGCTATAAAGTTTTATTTGACTTAACGTGATAAGGATTTTCTAATGTTCCTCAAGCTTTTTGTTAATTTGTACATACATTTGATATCATGTAAAGACTTAAGCTCCCAAGTGAATGACAATATGTATCTGTATCCGAGAAATATTAGAATTATGCAAAGGATATGAAGGGAACTCCACAATTTGTTATGTTTGTTAATTTATTCTCCATGGAGTGAGAACTTTGTGTAAAAATATAGTAAACATTCCCTTAAAAATAAGTAATCATAAAATTAGACCAAAGATTTATATTTTGGATGGTAGTATTTTCTGATATGTCTTAGGATATTACAGTGATAACCGAAGAATGCTCTTGGGCCACAGGAGATGCTATGGTAACATATGTGTTATTTGGCCTCTTATATCGGGTGAAAGATATACTATCCGTCATGGGACATTAAAGTTGAGGTATTGTGGGTAGTGCCTTAGAATGTATAGATGTATACACATTTTGTTCCTCATTCAGCTACTCTGTTAACTGGTGAGGCCTACTAGCTCTGATCCCTAAATAATAAAAGAATTTCTACATATTTTAGAACCTAAAGGAATCAGACATAAAATATGGAAATATAAATATGTTCCTGAAAATATATTTGATCATGCCTTATGTTTATACATCCATATTATGCTCGTACATCCCTTCTCTTAATTTATTTTGAGTATATTACTTATTATCTTTGATTATATTGTGTATTGTTAAGCATTTGGCTTACTCATTATTTTTTTCCTTTAAATGAGCACGAACTTATGCATAATGAGGCGGAGTAGAGATTAGCAGTTGGCTAGACAGTAGACTTAGAAGATTATCATGTAGACTAAGATTTTGTACTTATATATGGAGAAAATTTTTATACATTCTGATGGATATGTATTTGTTATATTGATGATGTACAGTGTATCTTAGTTCCACTGTGTATTGATGATTGTATATATATCCACAGGTTATTATGGTTTGATTTTAGGTATCTAGCAGCATCTCTTATGAGTCGACGTTGTATCCGAAGATATGACGTTGGTGCCATGAATAGATCATGGCATTTGGATCCTATGTAGTGTTTGCTATTGTGATATGTATACTATTGTATAGGATATTATACAGGTTTATGTTTTGTCTGATGGATATTTTATAACAGAACCCTGCTGATTTCGATTAGAATATGGTCTATCACATAAAGTCGACAGCGTTATCCTTAATGAATCTCATGCTTCTCAAAATTCTTCAAATAGATCAAAATATTATCAATAAAAACTATCAAAAATTTATCCAATTAAGGTTAGAAAAGCCAATTCATGAGATCCATAAAAGATGTCGATATATTCTTTAATCCAAAGGGCATTATCAAGAACTTAAAATAATCATACCTTATTCTGAAAGCTATCTTCAATACATTTTCTGCTTAATTTTCAATTAATGGTATCCCAAACAACGATAAATCTTAGAGAAAACCTGAACTCCTTACAATTAATTGAACAAATCATTTATTCCCAAAAGGGGATACTTGTTCTTGATCATAATTTTATTCAATTCTTAATGGTTAATACATAGGCTCATCAATCCATCATTTTTCTTCACAAAGGGCACTGAAACACCTCAAGGTGATATACTTGACCGAATAAATCCTTTCTCTAACTATTCTTGAAATTATTGTTTCAATTCCTTCAAATCGAATGGGCTATCCTATAGGGAGTGCAAAAAATCAGTGTGAATCCCAACACAATATTAATAACAAATTCAATTTCCTAATTAGGATGTAAACTCAACAAATTCTCAAGAAAGACATCCTCGAATTCATATACTACAAGAATCTCTTCAAGTGCCACATTATGATTTCTAAATGTGGTCACATAGACTAAATAAGTTAAGCATCCATCCTTCATCAAATGACTCACATATAGAGCCGAATTTAATTCGGTCGACTCCTTTCTGACTCTTCCGTGGAACTCAAAAGAGTCATGCCCCGGGATACAGAACAAGATGGATTTATTGTAGTGGTCTACACTTGCATAATAGCATGCCAACCAATCCATTCCTAAAATGGTGTCATAATTGGGCATATCAAGTAAAATCAAATTCGCCAACAATTTAAATCCATTAACCCAAACCAGGTATTGAATATACATAATATTGGACAAGAAAGATATACCCATGCGGGTAGATATCACTAGTGCAAACTTCAAATTTTGAGGGGGCACATGCAATTCATACATAAACTTATGGGCTATGAAAGAGTGTATAAACTCAAGATCAATCAAAATATGAGCAATAGAGTCAAAATTTACAAATTACCTTCAATTACTTACGGGTCAGCGCTTGCCCTTCGCCATTTCCACAAATGCCCTCCTAGGAATGGAAGTCTTTTTCTCTGAATGCCTTAGAAGAAACAAACAACCTCTCACCATATGGCCAACTTAGCTGCAAATAAAACATGCGTCGCTTAAATGGTAATATTGCTTGTCGATGTGATTCATGCTACAATACTCACACACCGTCTTCGAATACTGGGGCTTCATCAGTAAATACTTCACCCCGACTGCTTTTCCTTTATCTTGAGCCATGGACCATGAGTGGGAACTGCCAGCCATCAAAATTTGACCTCTACTCTCCAATTTTGTTTCAAATACTTCTCTCTCAACTACTCTTATTCAATGAGAAGGGCACGATTAAGCACATCACTATACGCCCCCAACCAAAATGGCACCAACTACTTTCTAATTTAATCTTGCAACCCTTATAAAAATTTTTTCGCTCGCCAGGCCTCGTCTGCCATCATATGAGGAGCAAAGCGAGACTATTCAACAAATTTGGTGTCGTACTCCACCACTGTCTTACTTTCTTATTTTAAACGATTAAATTCATCTTCCTTGATCTCCTGAACACTGGTAGGAAAGAAATTCTCTATAAAAGACTCCACGATTAAATCCCGCAAAATCTCCTCATTGTCCATCCCCAAGACTTGGCGTTGAATGGAACACCACCTACTCACCTCTCCTTCTAGCTTGTAGGTGTCAAACTTAACCTTGTCTTCTTTGAGACAATTAATCACCTCAAAAACGTTCTCCACTCAATGTATCCAATTCTCTATTTTAATGGGATTAGATTCTCCCCAAAACTCCAGAACATGCTCAATCGTGTACCATAGTGACTAAATTTTTATCTTGTCACAGAACCATATGATCTATGATGTCACTCATATGATCCATCATCACTAAATAGTCATCTTTGCAATTCAACCCCGATCCTCCATACCCATATCCTCTATTATCTACCATATTGAGACCAAACATATATAAATATCCAAATGGTTAGTTCCTCAAAATTAATCCAAGATGCCTTTCCTTACAACTCTCTCCCTGAGAATACCCTTGTCACAAATCTGGACTAAAGTAAGTCATAATTATAATTAATAATAATTAAAATTTTTTAAAATATAAGCCCAATTAACAATAATCAATTACAAAACCTAAATTCAGATGTGACCTGATAAAATATACACATAATATCAGTGGCAACAACAATAATAGGAAATAATATCATTAAATTATAGGATCACTCCGAACTACCCATCCATACAAATAAATTAACATGATCGGCTCAAATATCTGTAAGAAAAAAGTGACCATCAAAACAATACAAACCACATTGCCTAACCAACATAACACCAAAACCCACAATTTTTAAACATTTCCATCACAAAATGATAAACTAGTAACAATCTAATCCATCATATTCTAGATACCAAAATACATCTGATATAATCATAATTTAACTACAAAACTAATACTCACAATGTTGGAACAAAGCCATAACCAGCAACCATATCTAAGCTTCCTACAATGTATCTGTAATCCACTAATTTGAAAGGGGTCAGAAATAATAAAAATATAAGCTGAATACTCAGTAAGTTTCAATACATAATAGATAAGACAAATGTGTCCATAATTAGAGTCAAGATTGATAAAACATATACGATGCCTATAAAAACCAAAGTCCAAATATCCAAAATATTAAATCAATGAATGTCCAATTGTGGTCTCATATGTGAAGTCCATGTTCCAAAAGAAATGGCCAAATGACCCAAAAGTACAAAACTAACCAAATATGATATCCAATTCCAAATGGAGGTCAAAATTTGTGAATCTCAAATCAACGTTTCGAGTGTCTAAATCAAATACAAATAGCAACATGTCAAAAATCTAAAATATATTCAAATCAAAGAACCAAAGATAAAAAAACTAATTTGAGGAAGCTTTATTTGTACTCCTAATAACCTTAGGACATATCACTACTATTTAGACCCGTAGGTTGATCATCTATATATTCTCCCCTATAGATAGGATCAAATCAACTTTTTTTGCCACCTATGGATAAGAGATGCAATCCTCAAGTCTATTTTAATATATTAGGACATTTAAAAATATTAATTTTATTTAATTTCTTATGATGATTATTATAAAAAATACAAATTGAGGCAGGCTCTCTATATCACATAATCAAATGTTTCCTATTTGGTAAAAAAAGTATAAAGTTTTCACTCTGAAAGGTCAAACATAAGACTTTTCAGTGAGAAAAAAAGAACACATATTGAATTGAATACACAATGATAAAGCCTGACCCGAAGTACATGCTTGGATACCATATACAAAACTCATATGTAAGTTTTTATAACTTTTTTTTACAAAAATTCTTATACATAAACAAAATACCGTAAAATATTTACCTATTTTTACGGAACAAGTAAAAATCCTCAATTAATAACAAAATTGAAGAAAAAATTCTAAAATATCATGTAAAAATGACATGCATGTACCAAAAATCAAAATAGGGTAAGATAAAATGACATATATTTACATTAAATTTACTAAATGTAAGCCAAACTATATAGAAATAGAAATAGACAAAAGATAGAATTTAAGGATACTTGTCTCAGTCTCTAATATGATAGATTTGATTAAAAGATACTTCAAAATACCTCTACTTCTCTTTCTCTCTCTTCCTTTCCTTCGCTTTCTCTCTTCTTTCTCCTCATATCCTCTCGAAATGACTAAAAACAGTGTGCATCAGCTTATATAAATAGATCAATGCATGAGCACTGCCTCAGGCGTACACCAGATGGTGCACCTAACCTCAGTCACACACGAGCACTGCCTTAGGTACTCATTGGTCAAGCCTAATCTGCCAAAAAGCGCAAGAGCACACGTCGGTCATGCCTTAGGTGCTAAAAATACTTCCTTACTCTGATTTTTATTTAAATTTATATTACACAATTATTTTTAATATGTTCAAAATTAACAAAAAATAAACAGATAATGTCAAATTAATTGATTGAGGAACTATGCATTACATGCTATGCTACATTATTGCTACTATCCGAAGTCGTAATGCAAATTTAAGGAAAATGACTCTCCATATTTCATAAATTTCTTCCATTTGCAAGTAATGTTTCTTTTTTTATTTGAGTTGCCAATGACTTATAGAGAGAGTACATAATGAATCGAGTTTTTAAACCTTATCTCAACCAATTTGTAGTTGTATTCATTGATGATTTATTGGTGTATCCTAAGGGTGATGTAAAGCACGAGAAGCATCTTTGCTTTGTGCTGAGGGGCTTGTGAAAAGCATGACCATACAGGAAACTCAAAAATTGTAAATTTTAGTTGAAAAATGCTGTGTTCCTTGGCCATATCATAGCAAAAATTGGAGTGTCAGTGGAACTAGTGAAGGTCAAAGCAATTACTATATGGGAGAGACTCACTTCTTCAACGGAGTTATGAAGTTTCCATGGACTGGCATATTACTATAGCAAGTTTGTGGAAGCTTTTCCAATATTGTTACACCATTGACCAAACTGATTCAGAAGGATATTAAGTTCATTTGGATGGATGAGTGTGAGGCGGGCTTTCAAGAATCGAAGTGAAGATTAAATTTGGAGCCTATCCTTACAATTCCAAACGGGTCAAGCAGATATGAAGTGTGTTATGACGCCTTACTAAGAGGGTGATATTGTATTCCTATGCAACACAGGGAGGTGATAGCTTTTGGGTCAAGGCAGATAAAAGTTTAAGATATAAGATACCCAATACATGATATTAAACTTATAACTGTCATCTTAGCTGCAAAAGATCTTGGAATATTACTTGTAATGGGAGATGTTTGTAATATACATAGATCATAAGGGGTTCAAGTACTTGTCCTCACAAAATGAGCTCAACCTACTATAGAGGAGATGGTTGGATCTTCTGAATGACTACAACTGTGATATCTAGTATAAGCCATGGAAGGCTAATATTATAACTAACGTAATGAGTAGAAAGTTTGATGGACTTGTTGTCTATCTGATGATGTGAGAGTGACACATGCTAGAGGACATAGAAAGATTTTGGTTGCAACTAAATCTGATCAAGTTTCAAGCAGTGGTGTCATATCTTCAAGTTCAGCCAATGTTCATTGATTGGATCAAAGAGACATAGTAGAAGGGTCCTCCACTTGTGTTGATCCATGGAGATTTGGATAGTGAGGGATAAGCAAGTTTTCACCCTAGAGATGATGGCATTTTATACTATTAAGATTGACTATGCGTTCCTGGTGACAGGAACTTTAGAGGGAGATTCTTGATGAGCTGCACCTTTCCAGATATACAATTAATCTGAGAAGTACCACAATCTACCAAGGTTTGAAGAAAATTGTTTTTTAGAACGGATTGAAAAAGGATGTCATGGACTAGTTGGTAAGCTATAGTCTATATAAGGTAAGTATTCCAAATTATAATTTTTAGTAATGGTTAATTAAGTTTGTAAAAATATTGAGATCAAATGAAGGTTTAAGTTAATGTCAATTTTTAACCAAATCACATCAAATTGAGTAACTCTGGCCAACACTCGATACATGCACATAAATATTTTAAACAATAAAGACGTGCCTAAAAGATATCTTTGGGGCACTTATATATATTTTAGACAGATTAATCACACTTAATATACACTCTGAGAATGCACATTCATATTTGGTGCAAACTATAGGTGCCTGATGCACACCTAATATATGCTCGTGCGCTGTATAATTTTTATCTTGGTGCCTAACTCACACTTGATAGGCGCACATTTGCCACTATTCTGTAAATGGCCACCTTTTGGCCAATTTCAGTCAGTTTTGTTGTGATCCCATAGCAAAGAGAGAGAAAAAGAAGAGAGGAGCAGAGTGAGAAGAAGAGAGGGAAGGCTAGAAAAGAAGGATCCAAGTAAATTTTAAGAAACTTTGAAAAATTTTAAGTATAAGGTAAGTGCATCTAAATTATCTTTATCTTATTGCTACATTTTTTTAATCTCTATTGGTATTTATTATTACAAATGGTCATATGTATGATATTTTCATAGTTAAAGATATTATATCTTGCATGCGAGTTATTATACTTCCATACTATGAAACTTTTATAAAATACATTCCTTCAATTTATGCAAATCATATTTTAATATTAAATTTCTATAATATTATTGTTATATATCTTACATTTTTAATTATATATTTATACAATCTTGAATCACTATAAAAGTATGCATGCATGTTTTTATACAAGTTATGTTTAATTCCTGAATTTTAAGCTTAAATGGTCTGCATGTTTGTAACTGAAATGAATTGATAAAAATACCTTAACTATATTGATTTTCTTACATGAATAGTTTCTATAAATTATTAAATCATATATTGCTACTCCTACGTGCTCTTAAAATTCAAGGTAAAAACCCTGTATGAATCTGATTTCACTACATGACTTGTATTTGAAGAAATAATGAAGAAAGTTCTATATAAATTTGATGATAAAAATATTATCTCTATTATATAAAAATATAAAGAATATATTCATATTTGAGTAAAATTCTTCTATTTAATTATATATGGACTATTGTAAAAAATTAACAAAATATATTATGACATGTCCTAATATATTATAATAAAAATTAATATTTAAACCTGACTTCCGTGAGTCAAAAAGTGGTATTCAATCATGTATATACGATTATATGTGTGAGGCCTCTTACGTGTCTTGAATAATAACATATAACTTTTGATTATATAAAAGTATATATAACCCAAG
>JAOVVI020013068.1:0-11996 GCA_028571085.2 Nepenthes alata | reverse complement strand
GGGTTTTACGATTGTTTTAACAATTTAATAAAATATTTTAAAATTATTAATAATTTTAAATTATATTTTATCATGTCATCCTATATTTTAATATATATTTTTTTCAATCTCTAATAAATTCTTCAAAATTAAATACGTACTTATTTCTAATTATATATTAGAAAAAATTATAAAATAAAAAGTTAAAAATTTGCAATTATCACAATTTGATTAAAAAAACTTTAATTATGTAACCGACACAACAATTGTAAAATTTAAAATTAATTTATACTTATCATGCGTATTATATTTTAAAAAAATATTATTGATATCATAAAATTGTGAATTCAATTAATTTGAACTTGTTGGGTCCCAATATTAGGGCCTATAAAACACGGTCCAAAAAAGAGGCCCAAAGTTATGATCGCGGACTAAGAAGACAGACTGGCCCAAGAGGCCCAAAAGCCCAATTTAATTCCTTAAGCTAAATTGGCCTCACGAGCCCAAGAACGTGGGCTAGTGCCTCAGAAGCCTAAGTGGCGACAAAAGTTTAAGAGGCTCATTTAACCAAAAGGAGCTCGAGGACGCCGCAAGGGGCTGACGACATCAAGAAAAACTTGAGAAACGTCCGAGAACCCTTACCCTACAAATCCGAGGACTAAGGAAAGAACAATAGGACCTTCTAAGAGACAATGACAGCATTGGCGTCTCCGCACAAGAAGCCAAAATGACCAAGTATGTTGGCTTGCTGTGACCAAGATGCCTGAGGACCTCAGACGTTCCTTCAATCCCCATATCAGTCCGAGAGGTCAGCAAAGACCCGAAGACTCTTCACAAGGAACCAAAGATCCATCAATCATCATAAGAGCCATCAAACGTCTGAGAGTTTTCTCCCTCAAGGAGTCTGCATACTCACAAAGGGACAAGGCACGCCACATAATGACGATAACTATTTCATGCACGACCATGAGCGCCAACTAAGCAATTTCACTATTACCAAGGAACACGCAACCACTGTAAAACGCCGCATCGACAGCGCATAATGATGCTCAGAGCATGCCTAGTCACATCAAGACTGACACCCAGAGTCTGCACGATTGACACGATAAGGTTTAATCAGCGGCGCTGGCAGCTTGCCTCCCTGCACACGCTAACATGCCTGACATGGCCAGCAGGGCAGGCGGACAGCTTCCTCACGCGCCTGACACAGCCAACAGAGCAGGTGGACAGCCTCCCAGCCATACGCCAGCTGCCACGTATCCTCTCCCCAATGGCATAATTTTTTGCTATAAATACCTAGCAAAGGCTCCAAACAAATAACTTTTTTTCTTTTTCCAGACGAGAAGGAAAAGAAAGGATCTCGAGTTTCGAAGAAAGAGAGAGCTTTCAAGGGAGAGAGGCTAGGAAGAGAAAGGAAAGATACTCCCACAAACTTGTATTTTGTAACTCTTCCATCCATAGTGAAGTATTTTAAAGGCCCAGAGCCTTGTGATTTTTTCTCCTCATTCAATGGGAGGTTTTCCACGTAAACTCCGGTGTTCTCCTCTCCCTCTCTACATCTTTACACCCTCAAATATTTATGTTGCACCGGACCCCAAAATTTAAAACGCAACAGAACTAAATTCATGTCAATAATAGGCAGCTAAAGAACTTAATTTCATGTTTGTCAAACTAATGAGTTGAGTCTAAGTTAGGTGATATATAATTTATTTTCAAACTTTACCTATACATTTAATTATTAATAAGTCAAAAATATTAGTGACATTAATTTTAGTAACAATAATTCTTTAAGATATTATGATAGGGTCTATTATACTGACTAATTTCTATGACAAAATAATTGTCTTAGTCAAATGATATTTGAGTTTTTTTTTAATATAGTGTGCTCTTGCGAAGTCAAAATATACTTTCTCAATATGAATAGACCACGGTAGAATTTTATACTGTTAGTATTAACTTTTAAACATCACTAATTCTATTTTCTTATTCAAATATGTATTGAATGCCATTTTTCAGAAATGCTTTATTACTATTTGAACTTATATTTGATCTGACATTCGAATACTATTACTATTACTTGTTTGAAATGCGAAGCAAATATTATCTGTTTAAAACTTACAAAATAGCACTCAAATATAGGTATATGTTTGAGACAATATTTAACCTGTTACTCAAACGCTATTGAATAGATTTCATTTTCTTATATTTTTAAACCTTGTTTTTATGACTTATCATCAATACATTTTTATTTATTAATCTAATTATAATTTTATGAGATTATTGAAGTCAAAATTAGGATTAAGTTAACTATAAATAGTATTTCTGTATCACTTGGACTATAAATTGACTTTTCATTGTTAGATTTGCCTTTATTAGCATGAGAATCTTATAAAGGATTTTTTGCAAGAAGTATTTGGATATAAATTATCCTCCTCGCCACCAATATTTATTTTTTATATTTTTATGTACTTATCATTAACATTGATAATCATGCGAAGGATTATTAATTTGTTGTTGTGCCATCTAAATTCATTTATTTTTTTTTATGTACACAAATTACTTATGTGTTTTGTGCTATTAAGTTATTAGCGAGTATTAACTAAAGGGTGTCAATTTCCTTAAACTATACTATAATTATATTACTTTTTTTTTATAAATTAACAATAAATGACATGCTTAAAATAATAGAATATTAAATAACAAAATAAATATTATCATTAAGGTTTAATATTGATAAAATGATTGTACATTTAGCTTTTCATCTTAACTAATACAATTATATTTTTAAATAACAAAATTATAATCTATATCTGTTGTGTACCATAAATTCAAGTTGTCCTATAGATTCGGGGGCCGCGAATCAGATCTTCACATTGGGTCAATCTGAAACAAGAGGTTAGAGGACAGTAGGATTTCCTCTCACCATAAACCCTCCGACACTCAAATTAGATATCTTTTCAAAAAAATAGAAAGATGCAATAAAGATACGTGGATACATGTATGGTGGATTGAGTATTTGGGTATGCCGAATTGATGGGCAGCTTAGAGGTGTACTCATAGAAGGGCAGCTTAGAAGTGCACCCGTGGAGAGCGGCTTAGAGGTGCACCCGGTAGAGGGGCGAATTTAAAATGCACCTGCAGAGAGGCGTTTTAGATGAGATATTATAGATTGTACAACTGCCTATAGCTCATGGGAATACTCTGACCGGTCACTTGAATAGAAGATCTCTTAGAGGGAGAGCCTCTACTATGATAGACTTCGGAGAGGTTCTTCTGGCCTCCTAGGATGACGGAGGGCTGGCCTTCTTGAGATAAATGTGATTGGCCTCCTTGGGACAATGGAAGGCTGGTCTCCTTAGGATGGAGGGTTTGCCTCTTTTCCTAGATTCTCTCCCTCTAGCCATTTTGGCCTCCTTTTGCCCCGCCTCTCTTCTAGAACCTCTCTTCTGGGTCTCTTATTAGATTGACTTCTAGGCTGGATGGTCTCCTGATTAGGGTGTATAGCCCATTTTTCTCTCTTCTCCTCTCCAGCCATACTTTCAATATTATTCCTCTTTGATAGTTTTTGGTCGTTTCTCCTCTCTTCTCCGCGAGAATAAAAGGGATTCTTATAGAGACATGGGGCAGTTGAATAATCACCTGTTGAATTGTCGACATGGATAAAGACGAACAGGTAGGTTGTACATGACACATGGGCTCACTTTTTGAGCCGAAATTATTGAGCCACTAGGCCTCTTTGGGGTGAATTTCATTAGACATTTACTTTATCTGTGGACCTTTTTTCTAGACTAAATTTACTGAATTCATCAATATCTATTCAATAATTTATATGAATCTGAATAAATAATTCAAAATGATTGCAAAGTATGAATGAAATTGATTATGAGATTAATTCAAAATTTCATTATCTATTGAAAAGATTGTTCCAATTTTTACATTTATTTAGATTTGTAACTTACAAAAAATAATTCTACAGTTAAATATTCATAAAATATTAATGTATAAAAAAAACCAAAAAACCATAAAAAATCTAACAATTCTAAAAATATATTTTTTAATGTTTCAAATTTTTTTGAAAATGAAGATAGGTTCCATTTTAAAATAATAAATAGCAAAAATTTAAATATTATTTTTATATATTATTGTAATTATAGACTTTTATATAACATTACTATATTCATTAATAAAATAAAAAATTACAATATTTTAGAGAGCAATACCTAAAGAAATTCACAAATATCATCCTAATTTTATCCCTAAAAATACCTAGATTTATAATTTAACAGATACAAATACTTTAATTTAATCAACTTTCTAAGCACACCGTGCCCATATAGAGTTCTCATTTAATTTACATGCATAGACAAAATTAGGCCACCAAGTATAAACAGCAACCCCAACTATCTTTACCAATATCCAACTCTTTAAAAAAACATCATCCCTATATATCACATCCTCCACATTAAAAAAAAAATAATAATAATAATAATAATTCTTTGAGAATATTAATTCTCAACTCTATTACCACTTTTTTTATTTTTTAAAAATAATTATTTTATTTCTACCTTATTTCGGAATCGAAATCGCAAATAGCCAGCCAGAGACTATTCATGCTGAGTCATACTGAGTCCCACTTGACTCGCTTACCTTTGGAAACAGTAACCTAACGAATCTGAACAGAAGAACAGAGCCTGCCTAAAGATTTAACTGAGCCCCACTCGATTGGGCTAACTTGGAAGCAGTAACCTAACTTATCTTAACAGAAGAACAGGGCCTGCCAAAATATTTAACTGTCTTACATTACTATATAAATATTTCTCGAATGGAATGTTAAGTCCACGGCAGTACTGGTTGAAAGTTGTATCAGCTGCCGAGTTTAGAACACCTGCATTTAAGCACGGAAATATAGACCAGCACACCACAGACATATAAGCATGTAGCACTACAAACAAAGAAAATGAAAATTGGAGCATCATCTCATATTTGGAAGGTAAGCGGAACAAAGATACACACGGTGGGACGCATTAACCAGAACCACAGGGGTTATGCTTTTGATCTCTAAGACAACTTAGAATAATGCTTGAAAAATGGAACCTATAAAATGCTCAATTTGTTCAGACATGCTTGAATAACCAGCTATAGAATAATTACTAGCCACTGAAAACATCGATGCAAGCATATAACAACAAACACAATCCGAAGGGGCCCCTCAAGTTATATGCTCTGTCATGAATAATAAGGTCGTGCTCTAGGCACTAACATATCAGATTTTCATCAGGCTTTCTGTAGAGATTAATCAAGAGAATGCAAGCAAGCACACCCCGAGAACTTCAAATCTTAAGAACATAGATGCTGAAGACATGATTCGTTCCCTGTCGACATAACAGGGGCATTAAAATCAAAGAAAGGAGACGTCGTAGCAAAGCAAAGTTCTTTTCCCTCTCTTTTTTTATCTCTTGTGATAAAGCTTGCTATAATGTGGCAAAAATACAGTAAATTCTTTGAACTCTGAATTATTCTTTTAGGTTAGCCAAATGATGGATATGTAAAGTAGGTTTTCATCTAAATAAATTCCTTCAAGAAATATCATCAAATAAATCTGTAACTAAATATCTTAAAACAAAGCAACATTTAAAATACAGATGAGTGATAATAAACCTGCAGTTGTTCTAGAGTCTTCGAAAGAAAAGTGAATATCCACTAGATTATAAATGCATCTAGGAAAGTATCACGAAGGACTAAGGAAAGCCTTGCTTTGCCTGATATATCATTAATTATACCCACATACTCCGTCACATTTAGAAGTCTGGCAACAAGGAAGCAAGTTATCCCAAGAAGAACCACCTTTGAGGTAAGACCACAAAGAGTGGGTCGCACCTCACCATAACCTATTAAAACAGAAAATATAAGAAGAGAAGAGATTGTTTAACTTACCGCTCCAACTGTCACAGCCCATGTTGTGATGCATCTGGTCTAACACCTATATTGTTGAAATTAGCATGCTCAAAGCACCGAGTGCAATAACGGGCGTTATATCTATTTCTAGAGTCTCACGTACCGAAGAAACCACATGAAACTAAGTGGTAGCAAGTGACATGCAAATATAAAAGTTCTATTAGAAATTGGCTTTGATAACATGTTAGATTTCGAGATACGAAAGCTGAAATATAATATGCTGAAGCATGTGGAAGATGAGATCCGAAATGATGAATTCATGTCATGAAAACCCAAACATGACGCTTATGATAATTCGAAATCAATTCTCGATGTAGGACACTATTGCCCTTAATGCATTTGTGCTAATGTAAATTTAGAATCCTGATGTTAAGATACAAAATATATCTACATGACTAAATAATTAGAAGCAGAGAACATGAAGCTCCTGTACACAAAGTCAGTATACGAAAGAATAGAGGAGCAGAAGAGCAGACGGATACACGTGCTGCATATGAACTAAAATATAGAAATGAAGAACACCATGTAAATAATCAGCTCAATGGCTGTTAATGTATTTTATTAATTCAGAAACTTGATTTACAATCTATGAAATCAACTACTTATTTTTCAGTTGCAGATACAACCATCAGATAAATTTCAACATAGGCTAATCTAAGACTCACATGAGTAAACACAACGGTATATCAAATCTGATGATACATTTGTATACAATACTGAAACAATAAAAACACAAATTGTGTTTCTTCTAGTAGTTGATTAGTGTGAAGTGGTAATCAACCAATCAAATACAATTGATCTGAGGCATAATAACTTCACCCAATCAATTAAGTTGTTATGCTTCCCCTGGATCGATTTGCTATCAATAATAACATAACAAAATTCAATAACTTATATTTTGATAAACTGCTCTCATTAAAGTTGCTGTGACAAAACTACTACAGGGCAGCAACTTATATTGTTGTGATAAACTGTCCCTATGATGATAGTGAATTCTCTACTAACTTGCCTAACTAATCTACACTGATTTTCTGATGTGCTGATGAATACGTGATATATATTTGCTGAATTAACAAAGCTGATAAAATTGAGCACATGAGCAATACCAACAGACATGCCTCTGCTGTATTGATAATGAACTTGCTGAAGCTAAAATTGCTGATTCACGTGGAAGCCAAATGCTGCCCTTGCTCTGTGCATAACTGCAGCATGATGTTGCTCAAGGATTATTCTACCAAGTAGATAACCATCAAGACTCTTCCACAATTTTTTCCCATTCACAACTAACCCCTTCAACTGCAGATCACATGAAATGAAGAACAAGTAATACATTTCAGTCCTTGTGATATAAAATACAGTATTCTACATTTATGTGGATAAAGAACTCCACCAAAATGTATGTTGATAACAATAGGCCACTTAGCATCATTTGATGCTGGAATTCAAATGATATCTCCTAGCAAGCTTTGTCCACCATATGCAAAGCCACCTATATCAAGATTCTGCAACCTTAATGAGCAAAACCTCTGTTTTCATTGTGAGTAGAAATCCTAGACGGCATTTCATCACCTTTTTACTAAAGGCGGATATATGCTACATCAATATTAGAGCCTAACAAATAAAATTAAAACTTACAACAACATATAAAACAGCATATAATTTAGTGAGTACTCACATAAACGCAATTATTCAATAGACTCCGTGACATTTCGTTGTCTTTTTAGCTGCATTTTCTCCATTATTTCTCCTCTCAGGTGCCTTTGGATCCAATGATTATTTCTCCTGCATATCAAATCACCATAATTTGAGAACGATTTTGTAAAACACATTATTTCACATGCAAAATTGCAATATCTGTCGAAGGCCTAGACTCTAAACCTATCCGCGGAGACCTAAACCAAAAGCAAAATCCTAACACTTGACCCATAACCTTAAGAACATGAAAACTAAGGGTAACAGTGTAGTATCGTTTGAAATGACGTCAATACGAGTTTAAAAGTCGTTAGTATCAAGAATACATACCTCAACAAGTCAAAAAATATTCTATGTGCAAGTAAACTTCAAGTAGAGTGCACTGTTACCATCACCTGCAAATTAGAAATTTACATACTATAATACCAAATATTTGATATACATACCTCCTTTCGGAGAGAACTTGGCACATTTCCTCAAGAATTTCACCACCAAATCCAAATAAGCAATGTGCATGTATATTATTTCTGCATGCAAGGTTTGAAAATAGCGTCATTATTTCGTCACATTTTACACTAAAATCTTAAATAGGCTTTGAATGTCGCAATTATAAGGGACAGTTTACCTTCTTTCATTTCAATAATATTTCCAAGATAGCAGCTCTATCCTTTCTTCAAAGCCGAAGAACAATGCATCTGTAAACTCACCATTAAAAATATATCATTTAAAACAATATGAATAAATTTCAGTAGAATCAAATAATTTCTCACAAGTAAACAATACATTCCCAACGCTCCTAGATCTTCTTCAAAAATTTCCACCCTTGAATAATGTCACGACTCCTTCCTTTTCCTCTTCTACGACCATCTGAATGTTGTCCCTTGCAAGGTATTTTTATATTGTTAACTATGGATGAGAAAATAAAAATTAATATATTCAATAACATAATAAAATACATACATATATATATTTCTTAAACCAATTTGCAAGTCTTCTAGAACCATTCAACCACCAAATCAACATTCATATCCTACAAACAGGTTTAGTACCTAGAGTTTAGAACTAATAGCAATGCTAAATTTAAAATTACACAAAGGAATATACAAGTACTGAAGTTGTCATCTTTTTACTAAAGGATGATACGTACTACATCTATATTAGAGCCTAACAAATAAAAATATGATTTACAACACATAAGATAATATAAATCTAATAGGTACTCACACAAAGGTAGTTTTTCAATAGCCTCCTTGAAATTTTATCATCTTTCCATTTGCATTTCCTCAATTATTTCTCCTTCCATATGCCTTCAGATCTCAAGATTATTTCTCCTACATGTCAAATCACCATAATTTTAGAACAATTTTGTAAAACATATTATTTCACATGCAAAATTGTAACCTTTGTCAACAGCCTAAACTCTAAACCTGTCCGCTGACACCTAGACCAAAACTTAAACCCTAACACCTGAACAGTAACCCTAAGAACTAGAAAACCCAGAGTAACAGTGTAGCACCGTTTGAGATAAGGTCAGTATGAATTTAAAAGTTACTATTATCAAAAATACGTACCTCGGTAATTTGATAAATATTCTACGTGTAAATAAAAATACACGTAGGGTGCACCCCTTTTGTTAACGCTACCTGCAAATTATAAATTAACATGCTATAAATCAAATATTTGATATACATACCTACTTTCGGGAAGAACTCGACACCTTTCTTCAAGAATTTTACCACCAAATCCAAGTAAGCAATGTGTATATATCCCTATATCTGCACGTAATGTTTGAAAATAATATCACTATTTTGTCAAATTTTATACCAAAGTCATATGCGAGCTCTAAAGGTTGCAATTATAAAGGGCAATTTACCTTTCTTTTATTTCAGTATCACTTTCGAGATAGCCCCTCTATCCTTTCTCTAAGGCAGAGAGCAATATGCCTGCAAGCCCACCAATAATGACATATCATTTAAAACCATATGAATAAATTTTCATAAATTCGGATAATTTTTCAAAAACCAACATACATTCTCACATTTCTTAAATTTTCTTATAGAATTTCCACCCTTACATAATGTCTCAACTCCTTCCTTTGCATCTTCTACGACCTTCTGATTGTCATCCCCTGGGAGGTACCTTATGTTGTTAATAGTGGACGAAAAAATAAATATTAATATATTTAATAACAAAATAGAACACCTACATATATTTCCTAAATCAATTTCCGAGCCTTCTAGAATAATTCATCCACCAAATCCACATTCACATCCTGCAAACGGAGTCATTAACCAGACTTTAGAACTAATGACAATGCTAAAATTAAAATTACACAAAGGAATATACACGGATTGAAGGTCGCAAATATCAAGAGTATGCTACATTGATGAGCCACACACACCTTTGTATTAATTGTGAGTAAAAATATTGGATTGTACATCGTCATCTTTTCAATAACGGAGGATGCATATTACATCAGTAAAGTCTAACAAATAAAGATGTTATTTATAACCACAAATAAGATAACATAAATCTAATAGGTACTCACCCAAAGGCAATTATTTTCATAGCCCCCTTGACATTTTATGATCTTTCCATCTGCATTTCTTCTGTTATTTCTCCTCTCATGTGCCTTCAGATCCCATGATTATTTCTCCTGCATGTGTGATCACCGTAATTTGAGAACGATTTTGTAACACGTTATTTCACATGAAAAATTGCAACATTTGTCGAAAGCCTAGACTCTAAGCCTGTCCGCGGAAACCTAGACCAAAACTTAAACCCTAACACCCGAACCGTAACCCTAAGAGCTAGAAAACCAAGAGTAATAGTCCAGCACCGTTTGAGATAAGGTCTGTATAAATTTAAAAGTTGTTAGTGTTAAAAATACGTACCTCGTTAATTTGACAAATATTCTACGTGGAAATAAAAATTCACGTAGAGTGTACCCTTTTTGTTAACATTACCTGCAAATTAGAAATTAACATGCTATAATACCAAATATTTGATAAACATACCTACTTTCAGACAGAACTCGGCAGCTTTCTTCAAACATTTCACCGCAAAATCCAAGTAAGCAATATGTCTGGTATCCTTATATCTGTGGATAATGTTTAAAAACAATATCACTATTTCGTCAATTTTTGTACTAAAGTTTTAAAATGGCTGTGAATGTTGCAATTATAAAGGACAATTTACCTTTCCTTCATTTCAATATCATTTTCGAGATAGCAACTCTATCTTTTCTCTAAGGCGGAGAACAATTTGCCTGCAAGCCCACCAATAAGGACATATCATTTAAAACAATATGAAAAAGTTTTCGTAGAGCCTGATAGTTTTTCAAAAACCAACATACATACTCACATCTCCTAGATTTTCTTACAGAATTTTCACCCTTAAATAATGTCTCAACTCCTTCCTTTTCCTCTACCACGATCTTCTGTGTTGTCCCCTGAACGATATTTAATGTTGTTAACAGTGGACAAAAAAATTAACATTTAATATATTCAATAACAAAATAGAACATATACCAATGTTTTCTAAATCAATTTGCGAGCCTTCTAGAACCATTCATCCACCAAATCCACATTCATATCCTGCAAACGGGGTTAGTATCCAGTGTTTAGAACTAATGGCAATGATAAATTCAAAATTTAACATAGGAATATACAAGTATTGAAAGTTACAAACATCAAGAATTTGCTACCTTGGTAGCCCACAAATTTGTATTAATTGTGAGGACAAATATTAGATGGTACTTCGTCACCTTTTCACTAAAAGACGATACATACTATATCAGTATTAGAGCCTAATATATAAAAATATGATTTACAATTGCACATAAGTTTACATAAATCTAATAAGTACTTACACAGGCAACTTTTTAATAGCATCCTTGACATTTCATCATCTTTCCATATGCATGTCCTCTATTATTTCACTTCCCATGTGCCTTCAGATCCCATAATTGTTTCCCCTGCATGCCAGATCACCGTAATTTGAGAACGATTTTATAACACGTATTATTTCACATGCAAAATTGCAACCTTTATCGAAAGCGTAGACTCTAATCCTATCCGCGGAGACCTAGACCGAATTAACCCTAACACCTGAACCGTAACCCTAAGAACTAGAAAAGTAAGAATAGCGGCACTACACTTGAGATAAGGCCAGTATGAATTTTAAAGTTGCTATTATCAAAAATACGTACCTCGGTAATTTGATAAATATTCTACGTGCAAATAAAAATACACGTAGGGTGCACCCCTTTTGTTAACGCTACCTGCAAATTAGAAATTAACATGCTATAAATCAAATATTTGATATACATACCTACTTTCGGGAAGAACTCGACACCTTTCTTCAAGAAT
>JAOVVI020013067.1:0-11997 GCA_028571085.2 Nepenthes alata | reverse complement strand
AGCACCTCAAGTGTCGCGCCCAGCACCGCAAGTGTCGCTCCCAGCACCTCGAGTGTCGCTCCCAGCACCACCAGTGTCGCTCCCAGCACCTCCAGTGTCGCTCCCAGCACCGCGTGTGTCGCTCTTAGCACCACTAGTGTCGCGGCCAGCACCGCGAGTGTCGCTCCCTGCACCGCTAGTGTCACGCCCAGCACCACGAGTGTCACTCCCAGCGCCTCAAGTGTCGTACCCAGCTATGCCAGTGTCCTAACCAGCACCTCCAGTGTCGCTCCCAGCAGCTCCAGTGTCATGCCCAGTACCTCCAGTGTCGCTCCCAGCAGCTCCAGTGTCATGCCCAGTACCTCCAGTGTCCCTCCCAGCACCTCCAGTGTCACGCCCAGCACACCGAGTGTCGCTCAAAGCACCTCTAGTGTCGCACACCGCACCAAAAATCTCGCTCCCAACTCCTCCAGTGTCGTACCCAGCACCGCCAGTGTTGCTCCCACAACCTCTAGTGTCGCGCCCAGCACCGCTAGTGTTGCTCCCAACACCTCCAGTGTCGCAGCAAGCACCGCGAGTGTCACTCCCTGCATCGCCAGGGTCACACCCAGCACCGCAAGTGTCGCTCCCAGCACCTCAAGTGTTGCGCCCAGCAAGGCAAGTTTCCTAACCAGCACCTCTAGTGTCGCGTCCACCACCGCGAGTATCGCTCTCAGGACCTCCAATGTCGCACCAGCACCGCGAGTGTCTCTCCCAGCACGTCCAATGTCACGCCCAGCACCGGAAGTGTCACTCCCAGTGCTTCCATTGTCGCGCCTAGATCCCCGAGTGTTGATCCCAACACCTCGAGTGTCGCACCCAGTAGCCCGAGTGTCAATCCCAGCACCTCCAGTGTCGCACCCAACACCCCATGTGTCGTTCACAGCACCTCAAGTATCACACCCAGAAAGGTCAGTATCGCACCCAACACCTCCAGTGTCTCGCCCAGTACTGCCAGTGTCGCTCTCGGCTCCTCCAGTGTCGCGCCAGCACCGCGAGTGTCACTCCAAGCACCTTTAATGTCGCACCCAGAACCTTAAGTGTCGCACCTAGCACCTCCAGTGTCGTGCCCAGTACCGCAATTGTCGCTCCCAGCACCTCTAGTGTTGCGCCAAGCACCGCGAGTGTTGCTCCCCGCACCTCCAGTGTCGCGGCCAGCTCCTTGATTGTCGCTTGTAGCACCTCCAGTTTCGCACCAGCACCGCGAGTGTCGCTCCCCACTCTACCAGGGTCGCGCCCAGCATAGCAAGTGTTGCTCCCAGCACCTCCAGTGTCACACCCAGCACCGCGAGTATCGATCCCAGCACCTAAAGTGTCGGGCCCAACACCGCCAGTGTCGCTCCCAGCAACTCAAGCGTCACACCCATCACCGCGAGTGTCGCTCCCAACATCACCAGTGTCGCGCCGAGAACCGCCAGTGTTGCACCAAACACCTCTAGTGTAGCGCCCGGCACAGCGAGTGTTGCTCCCAGCACCTCAGTGTCACAACCAGCACCACTAGTGTCGATCCCAACACCTCCAATGTCGCGGCCAACACCCCGAGAGTCACTCCAAGCACCTCCAGTGTCGTGCCCATCAACGCAAGTGTCTCACCTAGCACTGCCATTATCGGGCCTAGCACTGCCATTGTCGCTCCCAGCATCTCCAGTGTCGCGCCCAGCACCGAGAGTGTCACTCCTAGCACCTCCAGTGTCGCGCCCAGCGCCACGAGTATACCTCGTAGAACCTCCAGTGTCGCACCCAGCACTACGAGTGTTGCTCCCAGCACCACCAGTTTCGCACCCAGCACCGCGAGTGTCGGTCCTATCACCTCCAGTGTCGCACTCAGGACCGCCAGTGTTGCTCCCAGCACCTCCAGTGTCACGCCCAGCACCATGAGTGCCACACCCAGCACCGTAACTTTCACGCCCAACACTGCGTGAGTCACTCCTAGCACCGCCAGAATCGCGCCCAGCACATCCAGTGTCGTGGCCAGCAACGCCAGTGTGACACCCAGTGCCTCCAGTGTCGCACCCAGCATCGCGAGTGTTTCTCCAAGCACCTCCAGTGTCGCACTCAGCACCGCTAGTGTCAATCCCACCACCTCCAGTGTCGCCCCGAGCACCGCGAGTGTCACTCCGAGCACTTCCAGTGTCCCTTCCAACACCGCCAGTGTCGCACCCAGCACCTCAAGTGTCGCGCCTAGCACCCCGAGTGTCGCTCCCAGCACCTCTAGTGTCCCGCCCAGCAACGCCAGTGTCGCGCACAGCACTGCGAGTGTCACTCCCAGCCTTCCAGTGTCGCGCCCATCACCGCGAGTGTCCCTCCTAGCACCTCCAATGTCACACCCAGCATCGCCAGTGTCACTCCCAGCACCTCCAATGTCATGCCCAACACCTCCAGTGTCACTCCCAGCACCTCCAGTGTCGCACCAAGAATACCGGGTGTTTCTCCCAGCACCTCTAGGGTCGCGCCCATCACCATAAGTGTCGCTCCCAGCTCCTCCAGTGTCGCACTCAGCACCGCCAGTGTCGCTCCCACTCCCTCCAGTGTCGCACCCAGCACCGCTAGTGTCACTCCCAGCACCTCCAGTGTCGTGCCTGACACCCCGAGTGTCACTCCCAGCACCGCCAGTGTCACGCCCAGCACCGCTAGTGTCGCTCCCAGCACCTCTAGTGTAACGCCCGTCACCCCGAGTGTCACTCCCAGCACCTCTAGTGTCGTGCCCAGCACCGCCAGGTTGGCTCCTAGCACCTCCAGGGTCGCTCCCAGCACCGCGAGTGTCGCTCCAAGCACCACCAGTGTCGCGCCCAACACCCCGAGTGTCGCTCCAAGGACATCCAGTGTCACGCCCAGCACCCCGAGTTTTGCTCCTAGTACCTCCAGAGTCGCGCCCAGCAACGCCGGTGTCGCACCCACACCTCCAGTGTCGCGCCCAGCACCGCGAGTGTCGCTCCAATCACCTCCAGTGTCGCGTACAGCACCGCGAGTGTCGGTCACACCACCTCCAGTGTCGGGCCCAGCACCGCTAGTGTCGCTCCAAGCACCTCAAGTGTCGCGCCCAGCACCGCAAGTGTAGCTGCCAGCACCTCGAGTGTTGCGCCCAGCACCCCGAGTGTCGCTCCCAGCACCTCAAGTGCCACTCCCAGCACCTCCAGTGTCACACCCAGCACTGCGATTGTCACTCTTTGCACCTCCAGTGTTGCACCCAGCAACGCCCGTGTCGCACCCAGCACCTCCAGGGTCGCGCCCAGCACAGCGAGTGTTGCTCCCAACACCTCCAGTTTCGCGCCAGCACCGCGAGTGTCGCTCCCCGCACCTCAAGTGTCGCGCCCAGCACCTCAAGTGTCGCTCCCAGCACCTCCAGTGTCGCACCCAGCACCACAAGTATCGCTCCCAGCTCCTCCAGTGTCACGCCCAGCACCCCGAGTGTCGCTATAAGCACCTCCAGTGTTTCCCCCAACAACCCGAGTGTCGCTCCAAGGAGGTCCAGTGTCACGCCCGGCACCCCGAGTTTGGCTCCCAGCACCTCAAGAGTCATGCCCAGCAACTCTAGTGTTGCTCTCGGCACCTCGAGTATCATGCCCAACTTCACGAGTGTCGCTCCGAGCACCTCTAATGTCGCGCCCATCACCGCGAGTGTCACTCCTAGCTCCTCCAGTGTCGCACCCAGCACCGCCAGTGTCACTCCTAGCACCTCCAGTGTTGCTCCCCGTACTACCATGGTCGCTCCCAGCACATCTAGTCTCCCGCCCTACACCACGAGTGTCGGTCCCCGCACCCCAAATGTCGCTCCCAGCACCTCCAATGTCGCACCCAGCACCACGAGTGTCGCTCCCAGCACCTCAAGTGTCGCACCCAGAAATGCTAGTGTCACACCTAGCACCTCCAGTGTCGTGCCCAGTACCACGAGTGTCGCTCCCAGCACCTCCAGTGTCGCGCCCAGCATCACGAGTGTCGTATCCAGTACCTCCAATGTTGCGCTCAGCACCTCGACTTTTGCTCCCAGCACCTCCTCTTTCTCGCCCAGCACCACATGGGTCGCTCCTAGCACTTCTAGGGTCGCGCCCAACAACTCAAGTGTTCCTCTCGGAACCTCCAGTGTCTCACCCAGCAACGCTAGTATCGCATCCATCACCTCTAATGTCCCGCCCAGCACTGTAAGAATCGCTCAAGTCACCTCCTGTGTCGCGCCAGCACCGCGAGTGTCGCTCCAAGCACCTCAAGTGACGCGCCCAGCATCGCGATTGTCGCCCCTAGCACCTCCAGTGTCGCACCCACCACCCCGCGTGTCGCTCCCAGCACCTCCAGTGCCGCTCCCAGCACCTCCAGTGTCATGCCCAACACTGCGATTATCGCTCTCTGCACCTCCAGTGTCGCACCCGGCAACACCAGTGTTGCACCCAACACCGCCAGGGTCGCACCCAGCACTGCGAGTGTTGCTCCCAACACCTCCAGTGTCGCGCCAGCACCGTGAGTGCACACCCCGCACCTCCAGTGTCTCGCCCAGCACCTCAAGTGTCGCTCCCAGCACCTCCAGTGTCACACCAGCACCACGAGTATCGCTCCCAACTCCTCCAGTGTCTCACCCAGCACCGCGAGTGTTGCTCCGGGCACCTCCATTATCATGCCCAACTTCACGAGTGTCGCTCCAAGCACCTCTAGTGTCGCGCCCATCACCGCGAGTGTCACTCCAAGCTCCTCCAGTGTCGCACCCAGCACCGCCAGTGTCACTCCCATCACCTACAGTGTCACTCCCAGCACCTCCAGTGTCGCGCCCAGCACCGCAAGTGTCGCTCCAAGCTATTCCAGAGTGTCGCGCCCAGCACCGCGAGTGTAGCTCCCAGCACCTCAAGTGTCTCGCCCAGAAATGCTAGTGTCACACCTAGCACCTCCAATGTCGTGCCCAATACCGCGGGTGTCGCTCCCAGGACCTCCAGTGTCGTGCCCAGCACCGCGAGTGTAGCTCCCAGCACCTCCGCTTTCTTGCCCAGCACCCCGTGTGTCACTCCTAGCACCTCTAAGGTCGCGCCCTACACCCCGAGTGTTCCTCCCAGCACCTCCAGTGTCGAACCCAGCAACGCCAGTATCGCAATCATCACCTCTATTTTCCCGCGCTGCACTGCGAGAATCACTTCCGTCACCTCCTGTGTCATGCCAGCACTGCGAGTGTCGCTCCCAGCACCTCCAGTGTCGCACCCAGCACTGCAAGTGTCTCTCCCAGCACCTCCAGTGTCACACCCAGAAACGCCAGTGTCACATCCAACACCTCCAATGTTTTGCCCAGTACCGCGAGTGTCACTCCCAGCACCTCCTGTGTCGCGCCCTTCACCGCGAGTGTTGTTCCATGCACCTCCAGTGTCGCGTCCAAAAATTTCTGTGTAACACCCAGCACCTCAAGTGTCATGCCCAGTACCGCGAATGTCGCTCCCAGCACCTCCAGTGTCGCGCCCAGCACCGCAAGTGTCGCTCCCAGCACCTCTAGTGTCGCGCCAAGAAATGTCAATGTCTCACCCAGCACCTCCAGTGTCGTGCCCAGCACCGCGAGTGTCGCTCCGAGCACCTCCAGTGTCGCGCCCAACACCGCGAGTGTCGCACCCATCACGTCCAGTGTCGCGCCCAGAATCGCGAGTGTCGCTCCCAGCACGTTCGCTTTCTCGCCCAGCACCCCGTGTGTCACTCCTAGAACCTCTAGTGTCGTACCCAGCACCACGAGTGTTGTTCCCGGCACCTCCAGTTTTGCACCCAGCAATGCCAGTATCGCATCCAGCACCACCAGTGTCCCACCCAGCACTGCAAGGGTCGTTGCCAGCACCTTCAGTGTCGTGCCCAGTACCGCAAGTGTCGCTCCCAGCACCTCCCCTGTCGCGCCCAGAAACTCAAGTGTCGCACCCAACACCACTAGTGTCGCTCACAGCACCACTAGGGTCGCCCCCAGCACTGCCAGTGTCGCTCCAAGCACATCTAGTGTCACGCCCAGCACCACGAGTGTCACTCCCAGCAACTCCAGCGTCGCACCCAGCCCCCCGAGTGTCGCTCCCAACACCTCCAGTGTCAGGCCCAGAATTGCGAGTGTTGCTCCCAGCATCTCCAGTGTCGCACCCAGAAACGCGAGTGTCGCGCCCTGCACCTCCAGTGTCGTGCCCAGCAAAGCGAGTGTTGCTCCCAGCACCTCCAGTGTCACGCCCCGCACCGCCAGTGTCGCTCCCAGCACCTCTAGTGTCGCGCCCAGCAGCCCGAGTGTCGCTCCATGCACCTCTAGTGTCGTGCCCAGCATGCCGAGTTATGCTCCAAGGATGTCTAGTGTCATGCCCAGCACCCCGAGTTTGGATCCCAGCACCTCCAGAGTCGCGCCCAACAACGCCCGTGTCGCACCCAGCACCTCCAGGGTCGTGCCCAGCAGCGCGAGTGTCACTCCCAGCACCTCCAGTGTCGCGCCCAGTACAGCGAGTGTCGCTCCCAGCAACTCCATTGTCGCGCCCAGCACCGCGAGTGTCGCACCAAGCATCTCAAGTCTCGCGTCTAGCACCGCGAGTGTCGCTCCCAGCACCTCCAGTGTCGGGCCTTGCACCCCGAGTGTCACTCCCAGCACCTCCAGTGCTGCTCCCAGCACCCCTAGTGTCGAACCCAGCATTGTGATTATTGCTCTCTGCACATCCAGTGTCGCACCCAGCAACGCCAGTGTCACACCCAGCACCTCAAGGGTCGCGCCCAACACTGCGAGGGTTGCTCCCAGCACCTCCAGTGTCACACCAGCACCACGAGTGTCGCTCCCTGCACCTCCAGTGTCGCACCCAGCACCTCAAGTATCACTTCCAGCACCACCAGTGTCGCACCCAGCACCACAAGTGTCGCTCCCAACTCCTCCAGTGTCGCGTCCTGCACCGCGAGTGTTGTTCCTGGCACCTCCAGTATCGTGCCCAACTTCGCGATTGTTTCTCCCAGCACCTCTAGTGTCGCGCCCATCACCGCAAGTGTCACTCCAAGCTCCTCCAGTGTCGCACCCAGCACCGCCAGTGTCACTCACAGCACCTTCAGTGTCGCTCCCAGCACAACCAGGGTCGCTCCCAGCACATCTAGTGTCTCGCCCAACACCACGAGTGTCGCTCCCAGCACCTCCAGTGTCGCAGCCATCACCCCGAATGTCGCTCCTAGCACCTCCAATGTCAAACCCAACACCACGTGTGTCGCTCCTAGCACCTCAAGTGTCGTGCCCAGAAATGCTAGTGTCACACCCAGCACCTCCAGGGTCGTGCCCAGTACCGCGAGTGTCACTCCCAGCACCTCCAGTGTCATGCCCAACACCGTGAATGTCGCTCCCAGCACCACCAGTGTCGCGCCTAGCACCGCGAGTGTCGCTCTCAGCACCTCCGCTTTCTCGCCCAGCACCCCGTGTGTCACTCCTCGCACCTCTAGGGTCGCGCCCACCACCCCGAGTGTTCCTCCCAGCACATCTAGTGTCGCACCCAGCAACGCCAGTATCGCATCCATCACCTCTAATGTCCTGCCCATCACTGCGACAATAGCTCCCGTCACCTCCTTTGTCGTGACAGCACTGCGAGGGTCGCTCCCAGCACCTCCAGTGTTATGCCCAGCACCGCAAGTGTCGCTCCCAGCACCTCCAGTGTCGCGCCCAGAAACACCAGTGTCACACCCAGCACCTCTAGTGTCGTGCCCAGTACCGCGAGTATCGCTCCCAGCACCTCCACTGTCGCGCCCATCACCGCGAGTGTCGCTCCAATCACCTCCAGTGTTGCGTGCAGAAATGCCAGTGTCACACCCAACACCTCTAGTGTCATGCCCAGTACCGCGAGGGGCGTGCCCATCACCGCGAGTGTCGCTCCCAGCACCTCCTGTGTCGCACCCAGAAACGCCAGTGTCACACCCAGTACCTCTAGTGTCATGCCCAGTACCACGAGTGTCACTCCTAGCACCTCCAATATCGCGCCCAGCACCGCGAGTGTGGCTCCCAGCACCTCCAGTGTCGTGCCCAGCACTGCCAGTGTCGCTCCCAGCACCTCCTGTGTCGCACCAAGAAATGCCAGTGTCACACCCAACACCTCTAGTGTCGTTCCCAGTACCACGAGTGTCGATCCCAGCACCTCCAGTGTCGCGCCCATCACCATGACTCTCGCTCCCAGCACCTCCAGTGTCACGCCCAGAAACGCCATTGTCACAACCAGCACCTCCAGTGTCATGCCCAGTACCGCGAGTGTCGCTCCCAGCATCTCCAGTGTCGCGCCCAGCACCGCGAGTGTTGCTCCCAACACCTCCCGTGTTGTGCCTAGCACCGCCAGTGTCGCTCCCAGCACCTCCTGTGTTGCACCCATCACCGTGAGTGTCACTCCTAGCTCCTACAGTGTCGTGCCCAACACTGCGAGTGTCTCTCCCAGCACCACTAGTGTCGCGCCCAGCACCTCTAGTGTCACTCCCAGCACCCCGAGTGTCGCTCCCAGCACCTCCGGTGTCGCGGCCAGCACACTGAGAGTCGCGGCCAGCACACTAAGTGTTGGTACCAGCACCTCCAGTGTCGTGCCAGCACAGCTAGTGTCGCTCCCAGCACCTCCAGTGTCGTGCCCAGCACCACAAGTGCCGCTCCCAGCATCTCCAGTGTCGCACCCAGAAATGCCAGTGTCACACCCAAGACCTCTAGTGTCGTGCCCAGTACCGTGAGTGTCGATCCCAGCACCTCCAGTGTCGCGCCCATCACTGTGACTGTCGCTCCCAGCACCTCCAGTGTCACGCCGAGTACCGCAAGTGTCGCTCCCAGCACCTCTAGTGTCGCGCCGAGAAACGCCAGTGTCACAACCAGCACCTCCAGTGTCATGCCCAATACCGCGAGTGTCGCTCCCAACATCTCCAGTGTCGCACCCAGCACCGCGAGTGTTGCTCCAGCACCTCCCGTGTCGTGCCTAACACCGCCAGTGTCGCTCCCAGCACCTCCTGTGTTGCACCCATCACCGCGAGTGTCACTCCTAGCTCCTACAGTGTCGTGCCCAGCACTACCAGTGTCACTCCCAGCACCTCTAGTGTCGCGCCCAGCACCTCTAGTGTCACTCTCAGCACCCCGAGTGTCGCTCCCAGCACCTCCGGTGTCACGGCCAGCACACTGAGAGTCGCGGCCAGCACACTAAGTGTTGGTACCAGCACCTCCAGTGTTGCGCCCAGCACAACTAGTGTCGCTCCCAGCACCTCCAGTGTCGCGCCCAGCACCAAGAGTGTCTCTCCCAGCAGCTCCAGCGTCGCACCCAGCACCTTGAGTGTCGCTCCCAGCACCACTAGTGTCGCGCCCAGCACACCGAGTGTGGCTCCCAGCACCTCCAGTGTCTCGCCCCGCACTGCGAGTGTCGCACCTAGAACCTCCAGTGTCTCGCCCTGCACTGCGAGTGTCGCTCCCAGTACCTCTAAGGTTGTGCCCAGTACCACGACTGTCGCTCCCAGCACCTCCAGTGTCGCACCCAGCACCGCAAGTGTCACTCCCAGCACCTCCAGTGTCACACCTCGCTCCGCGAGTGTCGCTCCAAGCACCTCAAGGGTCACGCCCAAAAATGCCAATGTCGCACCCATCACCTCCAGTGTCGTGCCCAGTACCGCGAGTGTAGCTTCCAGCACTTCCAGTGTCACGCCCAACAACGCGAGTGTCGCTCCCAGCACCTCCAGTGTCGCGCGCAGCACCGCGAGTGTCGCTCCCAGCACCTCCACTTTCTCGCTCCTAGCACCTCTTGGGTTGCGTCCAACACTTCGAGTTTTCCTCCCAGCACCTCCAGTGTCGCACCCAGCAACGGCAGTATCGCATCCATCACATCTAATGTCCCGCCCAGCACTACGAGTATCGCTCCCTCACCTCCTGTGTCGCGCCAACACTGCGAGTGTCGCTCCCAGCACCTTCAGTGTCATGCCCAGCACCGAAAGTTTTGTTCCCTGCACCTCCAGTGTCGTGCCCAGAATCGCCAGTGTAACACCCAGCACCTCCAGTGTCGTGCCCAGTACAGCAAGTGTCGCTCCCAGCACCTCCAGTGTCTCGCCCATCACCGCGAGTGTTGCTCCAAGCACCTCCAGTGTCGCGCCCAGAAACGCAAGTGTAACACCCAGCACCTCCAATGTCGTCCCCAGTACCGCGAGTGTCGGTCCCAGCTCCACCAGTGTTGCGCCCAACACCGCGAGTGTCGCTCCTAGCACCTCCAGTATCGTGCCCAGCACCGCAAGTGTCGCTCCCAGCACTTCCAGTGTCGCGCCAAGAAATGCCAGTGTCACACCCAACACCTCCAGTGTCGTGCCCAGTACCGTGAGTGTCCCTCCCAGCACCTCCTTTGTCACGCCTATCACCGCGAGTGTCACTCCTAGCTCCTACAGTGTCGCGCCCAGCTACTCTAGTGTCCCTCCCAGCACCCCGAGTGTCACTCCCAGCACCCCCAGTATCGTGCCCAGCACACTGAGTGTCGTGGCCAGCACACTAAGTGTCGGTACCAGCACCTACAGTGTCGCGCCCAGCACTTCCAGTGTCGCTCCCAGCACCTCCAGTGTCGCACCTAGCATCGCGAGTGTCGCTCCCACCACCTCCAGCGTCGCGCCCAGCACCCTGAGTGTCGCTTCCAGCACCTCTAGTGTCGCGCCCAGCACCACGAGTGTCGCTCCCAGCATGTCCATTTTCCCGCCCAGTACCCCAAGTGTGGCTCCCAGTACCTCTAGTGTTGCGTCTAACAACGCCAGTGTCACACCTGGCACCTCCAGTGTCTCGCCCAGCACCGCGAGTGTCGCTCTAAATACCTCCAAGGTCGCGGCCAGCACCACGAATGTCGCTCCCAGCACCTCCAGTGTAGCGCCCAACACAGCAAGTGTCACACCAAGCACCTACAGAGTGTGGCACCCAGCACCGCGAGTGTCGCCCCAGCATCTCCACTTTCACCCCCAGCACACCGTGTGTCGCTCCCAGCACCTCCAATGTCGAGCCCAGCACCACGAGTGTCGCTCCCAACACCTCCAGTGCCGCTACCAGCACCTCCAGTGCCACACCCAACACCACGATTGTCGCTCTCTGCACCTGCATTGTCGCGCCCAGCAATGCCAGTGTCATAGCCAACACCTCCCGTGTCACGCCCAGCACCGCGAATATCGCTCCCAGCACCTCCAGTATCACGCCCACCACCTCCGGTGTCACGCCAGCCCCACGAGTGTTGCTACCCGCACCTCCAGTGTCGCGCCCAGCTCCGCGAATGTCGCACCCAGCACCTCCAGTGTCGCGCCTGGCACCGCGAGTGTTTCTCCCGACACCTCAAGTGTCATGCCCAAAACCGGGAGTGTCGCTCCCAGCTCCTCTAGTGTCGCACCTATCACTGTGAGTGTCACTTGTAGATCCTCTAGTGTCGTTCCCAGCACCGCCAGTGTCACTACCAGCACCTCCAGTGTCGTGCACGACACAGCAAGTATCACACCCAGCACATCTAGTGTCGCGCCCAGCACCACGAGTGTTGCTCCAAGCACCTCCAGTGTCGCACCCAGTACCACGAGTGTCGCTGCCAACACCTCCAATGTCGGGCCCAGCACCGCGAGTGTCTCTCCCAGCACCTCCAGTGTCCTACCCAGCACCGCGAGTGTTGCTCCCAGCACCTCCAGTGTCCTTCCCAACACTGTTAGTGTCACTCCCAGCACCTCCATTGTCGCACCCATCACCGTGAGTGTCACTCCAAGCTCCTCCAGTGTCGCGCCCAGCTCCGCCAGTGTTTCTCCCAGCACCTCCAGTGTCGTGCCCATCACCTCCATTGTTGCTCCCAGCACCTCCAGTGTCGCGTCCAGCACAGCCAGTGTCACTCCTAGCACATCTAGTGTCACACCCAGCACCACGAGTGTCGCTCCCAGCACTTCCAGTGTTGCACCCAGCACCCCGAGTGTCACTCCTAGCACCTCCAGTGTCACGCCCAGCAATGTGAGTGTCGCTCCCAGCACCTACAGTGTCGCGCCCAAAAATGCCAGTGTCGCACCCAGCACTTCCAGTGTCGTGCC
>JAOVVI020013066.1:0-11997 GCA_028571085.2 Nepenthes alata | reverse complement strand
GTTTGTGATGGGTACAGCTATTAATGGGCCTACATGCAGAAAGGCCACTAAGACCATAATATGGAATGGGCTAGATAGCATTGAGGCCCACGAACACAAGCCCGGCAAGATCTCATTCAATGGACTGCTGGCCACGCGCACGATGCACATGATCCCACGTCCAAAGACCATAACTACTCCATTTAATCCTGGAGACCTTAACTCATTCAATTGGACTCCAGAAGTCATAACTACTTCAGTTGATTCTATCCAGCATGACATCATAAGTCATGAGAAAACGGATAGACAAGAACTGAACTATCTGGGCATCCTATAAAAAGAAAGAGAAGACTACTCAAAGGCGAAGCCCACTATTTGGACTGTGGCATGAACATAAATTAGACTAAAATACTTGGACCAAAAGAAGGAAGGGCAATTATCTTCTCCCTTACTAAATTTTCTTTTCTTTCTCTCTGTTTTTGGGATGAGAACTGACTTGAGCGTCTGAGTACCGTTCGGGAAGTAAACTCCGATTGTATTCTGATTCTTGTTTTAGTTGTAGTGCGCAAATCTTGGATTGTCAAAGACAGAGTGAAGATCTTACCTGCAAAAGATATAATCAATACTCGTTACGAATTTAGATATCTGGTACGCATCAAATATATTTAAGTATATAATTAGATATATAAATATTTTTTATAATTATAATAATTTTTTTATTTATAAAAAGATGGTCGGTACATCCACCCGCAAATAATTTCAAGAAAAAACTTAAAAAATATTTTAAAAAATTAAAGTAAAGATCACGTGATGGTTACGGACACTAAATTTCACAAAGTTTAAATGTATAGTAGATAATTGATTGCTAAAATAAAATTTAAAAATGACAACAATTAAAATTAATAATTTTTTTTAAAAAAAATAATTTTCTCCATTAGGTGATTAAGTTAACAGTGCCAGGCTGGTAATTCGTTTTTAGAATATTTTTTATTTTACTTACTTATAATTGTTTTATAGTTATTTATATATATATATATAAGATTTATTTTAATTTTTTTAATTCTAATAAATCATATATAATATATATTGTAAATTAATCTTAAATGGAAATATAACAAAGTTATAAAAGTAAAGCCCGACTTATTGATTTCACCATTGGTCGTCAAAAACCGTCACCACCACAACTGCCGCCGCCGCCGCCGCAGACGCCGAAGGTGAGTGAGGTCAGCATCGCTCCATGACAAACCCCAGCCCATAACAGTGGGGACTGAGGATTGGGATTCCTTGGAAAGATAACCCTAAAATATCCATATCCTCAATCCACTGGACCCACTCCCTCTTATTTTTATACTTAAAAAGGTTCAGGAAATCCAAACCCTAGAGCTTGATTGGCTAAAATGGCAGATATTTCAGAAAATTATCTTATCTTCTCAACCTTATATCCGAAGGACACCCTTTTTCTCTTTTATCTTCTTCAATCACAAGAGTTCCATCAACACCCTATAAATATCGTTAAAGTTATCTTCCTCTTACTTCACCACTGCAAATTTTCAAGCTCCTACCTCACTTAATCAACTCCAATCTAGAGGGAAATATTTGAAATAGAACCAAATCTAATTCGAAGAGTTTTGCTGTTGAAATTTCACCAATACCCATGGCTCTTCAAGCTTCAACTTTGCTTCCTCCTGCATTGTCTGTTCCAAAAGAGGTGTTCCTTTCGTTCCTTCCTCGGAAGTTTCTCATGTTCATCTCATCAAGTTTTCAAGTTGTTTTTTTCTTTTTTTGTATATTTTAATGGTTATTAAAGTGTATATGCAGGGCAAGTCAAATGCATCATTTAAGGATTCTACTCTATTTGGAGTCTCTCTGTCGGATTTCGTTAAAGCTGATTTCAGCTCCTTTGCATTGAGGTGCAAGGTAGACTGTCGTCATTTCATCTGGGCCTCGTTTACTTATATAGACAGAACAGCTGTTTCTTTTTGAAAAAAACTTCCACATTCTTTGCTTGTTATTTCTTTTAAGTTAACAGGGATTCAACGTGGGTTAATGCTGTATGATTCTATGAGCTGTAAACTGATCAATGTGACTGGATGGGCATGTAAGATTATATGGGAAAAACTTCAATTATGCAATGTACTTATTTTGCATTTGCATATAGAGAACATTCATAATTCCAGGGACCTCAAGCTTTATGCTTTTCAGAATACTTACAGTAAGAATGGTAACCTAAATTGCTTTATCCCGAATTCTTAGAGAAATGAATAATTTGAACTCTATGTGTTGAAACTGTGATTTCATCTTAGTTACTTAAATTTTGATGTACATTTACAGTGGAAAATACATTTGAATTTTTGGAAAGAGAGGGGACCAATTTTTCATCTCGAAAATAATCATTTACTCTTCCCATCAAGGAGTGTAACTTCCCTGTTATCATTAGTGAGGAGTTACCAGAAACAGAAAAACCATCCTTTTTTTTCCTATCAAGACTTCTCATTTAGGGGGGATTTACAAGAAATTACTCATTCCTCATTCGTCATTTAAACTATAAATGATATTATATGGGCTGCAATCAATAAAAAACTAACATGGCATTGCCTATGTTGTGAAAAGAATCTTCATTGATGTTCTAGTGGCAAGTGTTCTTGGACAACATATTTGGGAACTACTGAAATTTTGATGGAGGATTCATCACTTATCTGTTCCGCTTCTAGTATGTAGTAGAAGTATATCACATTAGACACTTATCATCGAATTACATTGCCAAGAAACTAAGTTATATTCCTTACATTGGCCAAATGTTTGGAAACCTTCCAACCTTGAATCCCCAACACAATGCGATTGCAGTCATATGATGATGCAGTTGGATTACCTTGAGTGTATATACAAAGATATATATCAGATATGCTATGTGATGAAAATATATATTTATATTTGAAAGAAACATTTTATAAGATATCTATTAGACTCACTATATTTTATTGATCAAAATATTAAAAAATTAAATAACATGTAAAAAAAAGTTAATGTTGCATAGTTGAGAATGCTAAAATTGACCAATAAAGATAGTAAAAGATGAGATAAGGAATAATGATGCATTAATGTTAGAAGCTATACCTATGAAGATAAGATGAGGAAATGGCATATAAAGTGATTCAGCTATTTAAAATGTAAGTCAAATAAAGCATCTAGGAAGAAATTGGAGTTAGTTGTGATTTAAGGAAAGAATTAAAGACAAATGTTTGAAAAAATTTGGAGTGATATGATAAAAATAATAAAAAATCCCTTGTATTCTCAAAAAATTGAATAAAATTGAAAAGGTGGATTCATATAACGGACACTATTTACTTGGATTTGAGACTTTATTATTGTTTAATTTTTTTTAAGTACAAAAGTGGTAGCCTAGTGTATGAGATTTCCATAGTTGTTGGGTTTGATAAGATAAGATGTATGCAACCTTATCCCTTTTCTAAAAGAGCATGTTTTCATGACTATCAAACTTTAACTAAAGATGGTAAATTTGATCTTTACAACTGTACATTTAATCTTCTAATCTTGAAATGAGATGGAGGTCTTTTTCTTGGTGGTCCATGGCTAATGTGTGTAAATTTGCTCCAATGGAAGAGCCAATGCAGGCAAAGGAAACTATCAGCAGGAATCATCAGAGCTGAAACTATGGTTGCAATGCCAGCAGTCAATCAGGCAACACCAGAAGCCCGGAAAACTCTAAGAAAGGGCTGTGTTGTCATAACCGGAGCCTCCTCTGGTTTGGGTCTTGCCACAGCCAAGGCGTTGGCCGAAACAGGCAAATGGGACATAATCATGGCCTGTAGAGACTTCCTTAAGGCTGAAAGAGCTGCTAAATCTGCTGGGATTTCAAAAGAAAACTACACCATTATGCATCTCGACCTCGCATCCCTTGACAGTGTGCGGCAATTTGTAGACAACTTTAGGCGGTCGGGCCGCCCTCTTGATGTGTTGGTGTGCAATGCCGCAGTCTACCTTCCCACAGCCCGAGAACCCACGTTCACAGCTGAAGGGCTTGAACTTAGTGTTGGGACTAATCATCTTGGCCATTTCTTGCTTTCTCGGTTGTTACTCGATGACTTGAAGAAATCTGATTACCCGTCTAGGCGTTTGATCATTGTCGGATCAATCACAGGTACTAAGTGGGTGTTTGGTATTGATACTAAATTGCAGAAATGCACTTTTCAGGAAAAATGTGTGTTTGGTTATATATTTAAAAAATCTAGATTTTGACAAAAAAATAACCTTTAGATTAAAGCACTTCTCAGGAAAAAAGATGTTGCTATAATTTTTTCAAAAATGAAAAATATTTTGGTCAAAATCACTTTTGGATGAAAGTGGATAAAATGCAAGCAAACTGGGCAATTTTTTTTTTTTTGCAAAAATAAGATCTTGTAATGGTCAACAATTAGGTCTATAACTTTTCAGCCACCGCCATGCCACCCGGAATGCACACCTCTGCCCTGCCACTGCCCCGATGCCACCACAAACTGTGCCCACCTTGCCACTGCCATTATCCAGTAGCCATCAAATAAAAAAAGAATGTTTTATTATAATATCAAAGTTATAAATTTTAATCAGGCACATATCAATTCGTATGACAGTTTAGCAAGTGGCTTATGACTCTCAACATTTTTCTAAAAGTGATTTTAGTCCACATCACTTTTACTCTATAGCACAGCAAACCAAACTGCAATGCCAAACAGAACGCATCCCAACGAACAAAAATGTTCATAATGAGCTAACCATCTGGCTTCTGTGCCCTGTTTTAGGCAACACAAACACATTGGCAGGCAACGTGCCTCCAAAGGCCAACCTTGGAGACTTGAGGGGACTCGCCGGAGGATTAAACGGCCTGAACAGCTCAGCCATGATCGACGGTGGTGATTTTGATGGTGCCAAAGCATACAAAGACAGCAAAGTTTGCAACATGCTCACTATGCAGGAGTTCCACCGGCGTTACCATGAAGAAACAGGAATCACATTTGCTTCCCTTTACCCAGGTTGCATTGCCACAACTGGCTTGTTTAGGGAGCACATACCCTTGTTTAGGCTTCTCTTCCCTCCATTCCAGAAGTACATTACCAAGGGCTTTGTCTCCGAAGAGGAATCTGGAAAACGACTTGCTCAGGTAACGACACGGATCTTGGAATTATTTTTTTAGTATAGTCAATAATTTTATAATCATATTAGTTCTTAACAGAGTCATTTGTGAACAATAATGGTTTTTTTTTGAAAAAGTTGGTAAAAAATCGACCAATCTCTAAGAGTTAAAAAGATCACAGTGGCCAATAAATTGATTTAGTGAGGCTGATAAAACAATTTCAATGAAGTTAATAAAAATTTT
The DNA here is from genome assembly GCA_028571085.2 of Nepenthes alata. NCBI lineage: Eukaryota > Viridiplantae > Streptophyta > Magnoliopsida > Caryophyllales > Nepenthaceae > Nepenthes > Nepenthes alata. Next base: position 6,647 of record JAOVVI020013066.1, on the reverse strand, counting down.
CAGTCCAATTGACCCCATTCCTTCTCGCGTAGATCTGCTTTGACCGGGTAACTTATTAATCAATATCAACTGAACTTCTTTTATCCTTAAGTATTCGATCAATGCCATTGTATACATTACTTCTATCTGTGGATGACAATTTTACCCTATCTTGAAACGATGGATTTTACCCTCCCTGTCTCAGTAAAGAACGTGGGAGGGGAGGTGGATGCTATTTGTTTGTCCAGCCTCACCCTGATTTCACACACACACACACACACTTTTGAAAATCAAAATTTTATATGATACATACTTTTGATTTTGTATAAGCATGAAAAACTTGTTTATATTCTATCTATATTATTTGACTAAATGTGATTTTTTTTTTCAATTTCTTACTAGTTATATTTGAAATATAAGGACTGTATAACTCATAGCATAATCTTTTTAATGATTCTGAAATTTAAAAATGGTAATACTTTTGAATGGGGATGTCTGTCTCTAACCCGATTTCAATGGGACGGGGATGGTAATTGAAGAAACTGCCTGGTGCTATTGCCATCGATACTGCTGGAATAAAATGTTACAAAGTGGGTGGTTTTCGATGCAGGTTGTGAGTGACCCAACATTGGCAAAGTCAGGTGTGTACTGGAGCTGGAACAACGCCTCGGCTTCATTCGAGAATCAGCTGTCACAAGAAGCCGGCAGTCCAGGGAAGGCCCGCAAAGTGTGGGAGATCAGTGAAAAATTGGTAGGCTTGGCTTAAATGCGTTAGTGTGTTGAGGATATGGTGCAGGAAATATCGGATGTGTGGAGTTTGTGATCGATTTTTACCCCTTCTGTTATGAGAGCCTATCCACCGAAAAGGGCCTAACAGCTCTCTTGTTGAATAGATGAACCGTCCAACATTTGTGTAGTTGACCGTAAAATCATTATGGAAAGATGATTGAGTTGGAAATTTTCCCCAGAAAATAGATGATCTCTTGTTTTTTTGGATTTCAATTCACGTATGTTCTACCTTGAGGAGGCTCAAGAGGGTAGCTCTAGGTAATGGTTGCATTTAGAGCAGCTCCAGGAGGCGGCCGCCTTAGATGTTGCACTCAGAGCAACTCCAGGTGGCAGTGGCCTTGGATGCTGCTGCTCCAGGCAGCGTCCACCTTTGATGTTGCTCTTAAAGCTATTCCCGACGGGCTTCATGGGTCACTCGAGAGTCGTTCCAGGTGGTGGCCTTACATTTTGCACTTGGAACTGCACTGGACGAAGTTCTATTTCTTTGCGTAAACTATTTACTAAATAAAAATATATACTCTAAGAAAAATATCTTCAAAAGATTTTCTGTAATAAAAATATTTTCTAAACAATATTTGTATATTGAAATATTTTGTGATTATTAATTATATTAATATTTTCTAGGAAGTATCTATATTTTATAGATTAAAATATATTTATATTTACTATCAATTGTTCTTTAATAATATTTCATTTGGCAATAAGATATGAGACGCTCCATGCCCGAGATTGAGTGTATGGTTGGGACATCGATGGCAAGTTGTTTGACAGTCGATCAAATGGCTCAAGACATCACGGAATTCAAACCCATCTATGCATCCATTGCATCAACTATCAAGGCCCCGAACCCATTTTAATATGCCAACACTGATGCCTTATTATAATGGTACGTTTGGTTGGAATAGAATAAAGTGAAAATAGAATAGTTATTCTAGGGAATAGAAAAAAATAAAAATATAGTTTAAATTGTTATTCTTATATTTGGTTATTGAAATATAATAAAGTAAAAATTAGTATTTATTTTATAAATTTTGATATTTTGCTTACTGATATTTTTTCTTACGGAAAAGTATTCTTTCTTTCATTATGCCCGTTGAGTTTGTTTAGTGTATTACTAATTTTATTTTAGCAGTTTTATCTAATCATTAAAGATAAAAGATGTAAGAATTTTATCTCCTTTAAATGATGAAATCTACGAGACAAAATTGAGAATAAATAAAATTAAAAATAATAATATAATTTATATTTCCGATTTTGCTTATTGGGATTTTCATTTTGAATTTTTTTTTAAATGAAGAGACATTCGTGCAGAATATTGTCAAAATAACAGCAATATTTGTCCATTTATAGTTGCTGCTAAAAATAGCAAAGATAAAAAGAAAAAAAAAGGCTAAAAAATTAAAAAATATATATATTGCTTTTTTCTTTTCTGGAAAATTACCCACAAAATAAATCTGTCAAATACGAATTTCCTCCATTTTTCCAGTTATTTGCCATCCTGATTACATTCTAAGCCTGTTCATGAATGCCTGAATTTACGACACCAAGGCTGCTCCCACACAAGGTGGCGCACGGCATGGACGTGACCACCAAAATCTATGTCGGAATCCTTGTTCTCTCTTCCGTTCTCTCGTCGGTGGCGGCTGGCCGCCTCACTGGACATGGCCTGCACGCCGGCTTTTACCGCCGCAGCTGCCCTCAGGCGGAGAGGATCGTGTTGGAGGTTGTTAGCCAGGCGGTCGTCGAAAACCCTGGCCTTGCCGCTGGGCTTATTCGCCTGCATTTCCATGATTGCTTCGTCAACGTAAGTTATCACGAACTATAAATTCCCTCACATAACGAGCTCCTGTAATTCATTTTTGCATGATTATATATAAACTGATTTTATTAAAAAAATAATGATAAAAATTTAAAAATTTAAAATTTTTTATTTATTTAACTAGTAAATTTAAGATAGTTATGCTATTTATTTGGAAAGAATGTTGATGAATTATTGGTTAATCTTATAGAAATTGCTGTATTATAATAGTTAATAACTAAATTTAGTAAGATTAATAAAAAATTTCAGTTTAATAATTCTATTTATTATTTTTTAAATTAGATTAATTGACCTAATTAGGGTTGAGTTTGACCCTGTTAATAATTAAGTTCATAAGGAAATCATTATTGTTAATTGTAAATTGATCCGTAATGGATCCAAACTTTGAACGGGTTTAAATCGAGTAGTCCGTCAGATTTCAATTTTTGTTCGTCAAATTTAGGATCCTGCACACCACAACTTAAAATGAGAGGTCAGGTAACGGCAAGATTTGATCCCACCAAAAATATTTCGACACTCAAATCAGTATAGAGCCTTCAAATGATGAGAAGGTAAATGTAGAGAATGCAAATGTGAGTGTTTTGGAGTGTGTTTGGGTATGTTGATGGGAGGTGCACTCGTGGAGAAAGTGGCTTGGTTGGAGGTTGCTTGTATAAAGCAGTTTCTTCTTTGATCTTAATTCGCACTGGACCAAGTGTAGAAAGAACAAGGGAGATAGTGTTGGAAAGCTTCTGCTAGCTAAGCTTGTTAGAGGGGGTTTAGTAGGTAAAAGAGAGTGTGCCTGTGGAGTAAATCTCCATGTCTTTTTATAACAATGGTTTTCCACAACTTTCCTTATGTAGCGAGGTGGGATGCCCGCCTTATGTGGGATTGTTGCCTTCCCTGCATGGATGCGGGCGTCATTCTTGGTTGCAACGGTCAAGAAGGTGGATCCCTTCCTTATGTGTAAGGTAACCATTAGGGTCTTCCACGTGGATTGTGCGCCTTCATCTCGGGATGCGCTCTGATTTTGGAAGGTTGTCGTTACAATGGAGATTGCCTTCATTGGAGGTGCAGAGAATCAGGGTAGGCGACCATTGAAGCATGCGTGGGCTGATTTTGACTTGGGCCGCGTTTATTCTGGGCCACAGTCGGGCTGCATGCCGCCTTTTTGGTCGACGGCTCCGCTGACCGTCTTGGGTGTAGTTGGGCCTTTGCTAATCTTAGGCCACCTGCTTTTTTGGGCCTGCTCATTTCTGGCATCCGTCACTAGCTCCTCATGCCGATGGCCTGGGCTTTTAAACTCAGTATGTCCACGAACAGACGCGTCGGGTTGTGTTGTCCCTTCAAGCCTGTCATAGATTCTCCTGTCCATTGATGTTGGTGTGATTTCCTTACTCTCATCTTCAGACCCATCGTTTGCTTCGTTTGAACCCAACAGACGGAGTGGGTGAGGATATTGACTAGATTCGTTGACTAGGGCACTTGAATCCGGAGGACGAAGTTGAAGAGAGCGGTGATCGGATTCATTGACCGCTGCGTTAGAATCTGGAGAACTGAGTTGAAGAGAAAAGTTGATTGGATTCATTGACCGTAACATTAGAATTCGGAGAACTTGATTTGGAGGGAGAGAGTTGACCGAATTCGTTGACCATATAAACCAGAATTCGGAGAACTGAGTTGAAGAAAGCGTTGACTGGATTAGTTGATTGTAGTGTTAGAATCCAGAGGATTTGAGTGGAAAGAAAGTTTTCGGACAGGCAATTGAAAGGGCACAGAGCCGTTTCAGTACTCTAAGTGGCCCATTACTCTCTTCCACGTGTCCTTATGTAGTGAATTTGCAATCATTATAATTAATTCATCAGAGGATTTGATTTGAAAGCGACCTTTCCGGAATCGACATGTGTCCGATATGATTGCTGTGCCTTTTCGATGCACTGCTTGACGGTTGCGAGCTTTATAAAAACCACGTTTTAGTTCAAATTCTTCCACCTTTCTTTCAAAAATTCTAAGTCATTGTCTCTCTTCCTACTTTTGATCTCAAGGCTCCTTCCGTTTCTGAAATTGGCTCAATCATTTCCACTAGTGAGATGAGAGAGTTGTACGTCAAGTTCAACATCCCGTCGCATATTGTGTTCACGATGCCCAGGGAGCAGGATAGGGCCACTGCGGGCCACATTACTGTGTACGAGGCTCACATGAGGAGTGGGCTTCGCCTTCCTGTTCCAGATGAGCTACTCATTTTTATGGCGCTTGGCGTTCCTATTGCACGGTTTCATGCGAATGTCATGCAAAATTTTTGTTCGTTGTGTATATTCTTCCGTCACCGCTCACAACTGCTGATTGTGGAGGCTGTAATGGTGATATTTCGGTTCACCCAAAGTGGTGACTGGATCTCCTAGTCCCCCATGGAATTGCGTATCAGCAGCGCAATCTACAATTCATTCAAGAATTAGAAGGACCATTTCTTCTTTGTTCGTGTTGCTGACAACTGGCCCTTGTCCTAAAACTGGGGCAAGGTTATTGATGGCTTTATCGGGAAGCCCACGAAGAAAGAGGCGGAGGCAGTGGAGCCATTGCTGCGGCTTGTGAAGGGGCCCCTCTCCGAGTTCAGGAGGAATACTTGGTTTCCAGGGAGGAAGTTAGGAAATCTTGTTGGGTCCTCCTTCATCTGTTCAGAAGATTAGACCTCCACCACCAGCGGTGTCACAGCACAAGAGGAAGGTCGGCGCTTCCACCATCGACGAGGCCAGCGCTCTCTCGATCGGTGATGCTCCTAGTAGCCTTGGGAAGAGGAGGGCCATACCAACTGAGCCTACTTCCTCGTCTTCCACAGAGCTAGATTATAGAATGGTCGGGCGACTTGCTAGAGTCGGAGAGTGCTCCAGTGTTGAGACTTCTGTGGATGACTTTGGAGCAATCAAGAGAGTCGCCACGAGATGCGCTGTGTTGAGTCAACGCTAACAGGAGACTTGGCGGCGCCAGCCGCGCCAGTGGAGCCGTTGCTCGAAGCCTCTAGATTAAAGGAGTCAACCGCGGAGCCGTTTGCGGAGCCAAAAGAGCCAACCGCTAGAGAACCTTCCGAGGCAGTTGACATTATTGCGGAGTCTGCATAGGAGGCCGTTGCTCCTAGTCTCCCAGACGTCTTGTCGTTGAAGCCTGCCAGCGAAGTCATTGTGGAGTGGGCTTAGGAGGAGGTTGCTCCAAGTTCCCCACCAGTAGGACCTGAGTCACGGGGCCAATTAGGAAGGAAGAAACGAAAAGTCTTCTTGGTAACTTTGCAAAGCTCTCCCTTTCTTCTTCATTTGCCGTTATTGTCTAACTTCTTTGATTTTTTACAGGAAGACAAAATATTAGGTGTTGTGCGTAAGGGACTGCGCTAGAGGGATGCAGTGATCAGAGATAGAGATGAAGAGATTCTCCAGCTAGAGGAGCAAATGAGCCAGTTGAGCGCCCAAGTTTGACAACTTCCGGAGGAGAAGGCTGCACTCTAGCTGGAGATGTCAGAGCTTAGGGCGTAGTCAGCAGGGCTGGAAGAGAGGGCTGCTCGAGCGGAGGGGCTCACGAGTGAGCTTAGGGTGAAGATTGTCATACTAGAGAATGAGCTATCCATTCGTTTATGCCCCCAGGAGGTCACTCAGGTGCTCTGGGTCAGGCTCTGGGAAGGTGTCAGCATCTGTCGCCATATTGTCAAGGTGGTGGATCCAGACTTTCCTGATGGCGTCCTTGAACCCACAAACCATGGTACCAAGCGGCGTGAGGATCTGGTTGACTTCGCTCGAGGTGTACAAGGGCCTCTCCCGCGTCCTTCTGGGAGCTCTGCCCCATAGATGGGATTTCTTGTGCTCTTTATGCTTCATTGTACTTGTAAATGATGTATCATTAATAAAACACTGATTTTATTGACATGTCAAATTCCCCGATTTTACCCGGCTTTCTTTTTAGTCATTTTCTCTTGCGTCGGCCGACCATCTTTTTGTACTTCCTGCAGATGGTCGGTCATCTCGTAACATTAATCATCACAGTTTAACTGTTCGGAGGCGTGTGTTGTGCTTTTTGACAAACCTAAGTCCTTGAGGAG
>JAOVVI020013065.1:0-11997 GCA_028571085.2 Nepenthes alata | reverse complement strand
GCAAGAAAATTGGTACGGCCTAGTTTAACTAGATAGAAAAAATTATTTTTTAAATTTAAATTATTTATTTTAAAATAAATAATTATAATTTAATTATTTTTTTAAAAACGCTTATCTTGTGTGTATATATCGAGATCATATTTATTGATGTCACCAATTTAACTTGAGGGTCCATTGACACGAGAGTTGATTATATCTTTAATCATTTACAAATAATTTTATAAAATTATATTTATTTTCAAAGTTAAAAATGATTGGGATGGTCCTCAAAATGTTGTATAATTTTTAATCAAATCTATATTAAAATATTTTCACAAGTTCTGAAAAAATAGTCTGATATAAACTATGAATTATATATCTTTTTTAAAAAAAATCGTTAAAATAAAAAACAAAACACGCACTCAGCATTCCTACCAACCCCGGCACTCCTACCATCCCTAGTTTAAAATTATTGTATTATAATAAAAAATGGGCATTTATTTTTTAAATAATTCCTATAATTTAGAGTTGAAATAAATCATAAACCTAAACGATTGTGATGATATGATCGTGGAGGATTCAACATTGGGAATAACCTTATCGGAAGCTACTCGCCGGAGACGTGATTTTCCGGCGACGCAAAATTTGACATGGACAAAATCTTAACGTAATTTGCAATCAATTAAGTACTTTAGCGGGTGATTAGTTAGCAGTGGATTAAAGCTGACGCGGTCCCGAGAAGGAAGACAATGAAAGGCATGTAAAACTTAAAAAATCAAATCAACAGTTCGAGGAGTGCTTGGAAAGTTCTCCCCTCGGTGGTCCGGTCGGTCAATCTCATACTTTTCTTTTATTTTCGGTAAAAAAAATCAAATAGAGCAGTTTGCTTTCTTTTGTCTCCTACCGCGTAAGCGTAGACTTGAAGTTCAAAGTTCGAACCAAAGCCATAAGATCCCGAAAACCCTTCTTTTACTCTTCGCATTCCGTTTCCAAGATGTAAGTTTTATTTTTAAACTCTGCAAATTCTGTGATTCACTTGCTTAAATTTTGGTAGCTCTGTGTTATTTGTCCTTTTAATTGTAAAAGGGTACTTTCTACCTTTATTGGGGTGTTCTTTCAGTTTTAGTCTCTGATTTGCGTTGACACTGCTAATCGTCCTTTGTATAGTGCGTCCGATCCGTACTTCTGTTTGTTGTTCAATTTATTCGCATTCTGTGCTCTGTTTGTCTTTCTCTACGCTTTTGTATCTGTCTCTTCTTAGTTTGTTGCAAGAACAGATCAATATGATCGTATACTGTAGCAATTAATTAGCGGAATTCTGAATTTGATGATGTTGATGCGACTAAGTTTCATCAGATGACTTTAAACGTGCTTTAGATGAACTATGCTAGTAGCTTACTATATGTGCTAGTTCCCTTTGCTTTATTTTCTTGGCCTGTATTCCTTTAAATGTGATTTAGTGGCAAATTATGAGTTCTTCATTATAGTTCAGGAACTCGATGATCTAATTTTGATTTTTTTTTAACCACTTGTATTTGGCAAGTTCGTCTAAGTTGACGTTTTGTGAAAACTGTGGTAGTGCCGGAATAACGCCTTATCCTTCCATTAAAAGCTCAATGCAGTAGTTTGAAGCTAAAAATTGGAGACAGGTCTCACGATCCAAATAGGGATTTTACATATAGGAGTTGCCAACTAAGTATTGTTCGTATGTGCTGTCTCAAATAGATGTATTAAGTTGTTAAAAGATACAAATCAGAGCTCAACGCCTTCTCTAATGAGAATATTGCCAGAAATCACCTGGACTCACTGGACGACTGCTGTATAAGTTAGTTAACAAATCCCATGTAATTACTAAAACCAATTTTTCACTTGAAGAGATCAAAATTAGGGCTTACTCTAGAATTCCTATATACCGATCGAGAACATGTGTTAGCCTGCTTGGAAACTTGAGGAACGTTTTGAGATTGGAAAATATGCAAAGCCAATTATTATCTTTTCCAGATTTCCCCTAATTTGTTGTGAGATACTGCTAATGATTTTGTAAAAAAATAAGTGCAAAAAAGTAGGACAATTTTTCGCTAACAAATACAACAAAGCTAGACTGCATGTATTTTTTAGTAGATTTAGCATCAAGGGATATGCTTATATTAGAAGGAAATGACTTATGTGGCTATATATTAGTCACGCCATACTTTTATGAGCCCATGTGCAATCTTCCAGGGATATTCTTAATTGGAGAATGTGCTATGTAGTATTTTGTATACCTACATATTGCTCCAGATACCAATAGTATTGAATATTAATCGTTGGATATTTTGTGTATGTGCCTTAATGTATAAGGAAATGTAGTGACTAAAATGAAAAAAAGGTAACCAATCTAGAATGTGATCAACTACTACACGGCCAACTGACAGCAAAATTTTTGTACATTGCTATGAGTTCACATCTTGACGAGATCATGTAATTCATATTAATGTATAAGGGGATTTTGTAAGTGGATTCCTTTCTGGTGCCATACTTGCTATTCATGACATAGATATTTATATATGATAGAAGAATGAAGAAAATATTCAAGTACAGAAGTATTGTCAAACAAGTCACTATATTAATATTTGTCAAAATAGGGTGGTTTAAGACAACATGACACTAAATTACACCATTCCTCATCTTCTTTTACTAGTGTCAACCTAACTGCTGCTTTAGCAGAATCAGTTCTATTGTGATTTTACATTTTGTGTTCAATTTTATGGTGCCATATTAGCACCTTTAACAAAATCTATTCCTTCCTGCTCAAACAAACAGAAACTCAATGAATGCTTTAGTTATCTATGGTTTTATGGCCCTGATCACTGTCTTATTATATTTGTTTTTGAAATATTGTAAGACGACATTGAAGGATAACAATCTTTTGTACAGGATTCAGAGTGACGGGTCTCATCAGATAATGTAGAAAAAACTTGTGAAAAGATATAGTCCTTGTTCTGAGTTCATCAATAAGAATTTGGACGGACAGCGCATTTCTTGTCTCAGCCGAATAGAGGGCCAAGAATTAGAAGATCTGAGATTCTATTTTTGAGGAAACATTGTGACCTTTGCATGACTTTGATGAACTTGTTCATGACTGCCTGTGCATCTTCAAATGGCTGCTCAGGACATGTCTTGTTTGATATCTGTATTGGTCCCAAAGTTACCGGGTAATGTGTACAAGATTGAGTGCTGTTGGCTTTTGAGGTTAATTTCTTTGGAGGAAGGGATTTGACTGTTTTTTTGAATTGTTAATGAGACGAAATGAAGGGATGGTATGGTGGTGTAATAACTGTTTCCCTGTTTATGCTGCTGGTACTTAGGTATGTTGTCGTGAGAAATCCTATTGAGCAAAGTTATTTAACTGGTTTGTTTTCCTCCAATGAAACTAATCCTCTGGAATGGATTCGGTCTACAGCTCCACCTGATGTTCAGAAGCCCCAAAATATTAGTTCAAAAGTGGTTTCTGCTGATGTCTTAATCTTCAGTCTTTTTACTGTCAGAAACTTGACCAAGGAAGAGCAACATTCTTTGCTGACCTGGAACCATCTGAAGCACTTAATCAAGCATTCTCAGGCTTTGCCTAATGCGGTTGAGGCCACTAAAGAAGCTGCAAATGCATGGAGCAGTCTTATGACTTTAGTTGAAGAGGAAAGACCCAGTTCAAATGATAGTTCACCCAAGAGAGCAAAAGAGAAGCAGTGCCCCCATTATCTTAATAAGATAAATGCTACAGGATCTGCTGATAATGGTTTTAATTTACGAGTTCTCTGTGGCTTGACTCAGGGTTCCTCCATTACAATAATTGGTATTCCCAGTGGACTTCTTGGTAATTTTCGGATTGACTTAACAGGAGAACGGATTCCGGGGGAGCCGGAGCCACCTATTATTGTGCACTACAATGTTAGGCTTCATGGTGATAAGTTAACTGAGGACCCTGTTATTGTCCAAAATACCTGGACTGTTGCACATGATTGGGGTGAAGAGGAGCGCTGTCCATCTCCCACTCCAGACCAGAATAAGAAAGGTAGTTACACCTAGTAGATCACACATTGTCTTTTGTCAGGGAGCATGCAGTAAATTGCCATCAAATGAATCATGCAGTTTCCAGTAATCTAATGAAGAGCAGTTAAAATGCATTTTCACATACGATCTATTGTGAGAATCTCCATTAAAACGTGAGTATTCAATTGGAAAGGTTGTGTCTTAACTGACAGGGTTATGTGCTACACACGTTTGACCTTGCCCATTTTGCCATACTTTTTCTGAAGGATATCCTGTATCAGCTAAAATAGCATTGCTTACATTTCCTATGTATCATTTATGTACGATCCCTAACCTGACAGATAAAGTTTGGAAAACAGTTTATCAGTTGGCTTCATGTAAAGAACACTTTGCCAAGTTCTTTTTGTGGTATTGGGATAAAATATATTATCATCCTTGCAGTGCCGAAAAGCATATTAGTAGTTTGCTTTGCCTAGGATATGCTTGAGAATTACTTTTTTTGCGTTGCTTCTTTCTGCCTTGTTTGGCTCGTCCTTTTTATTCTTTTACATGCTTGTTTACATCTTGTGTAAACAAATAAAATTCTCATTTAATGGGCTTTGGATCTTATTGCAAGTTTGAGGTGGTTATAATTGCATGCATATACAAAGAATAGTAGTACTTGTTAGTTCAGTTAGATAATTAAGTTGCATTTTCATGACTCCGCATAGCAAAAAATTGCATTCTAACTCTACGTTCTACTTTGTGTTTATTATCCTCATGTATATCCACAAATCTAACATTTTCAAGTACTTTATTTTCATCTTCATTTGAACTTTGAAATAGTTGAAGAAAAACCCATGTGGAACAAAAATTATATCTAAGTCAGTTAATTTGTGAACAATTCCTTGATAATTTCCTAGGTCCTAATGAAACCTTCATCTTGATGCTATGAATTGGCTTGCAAACATTTCTGCCAACATTTTCAGCCTCAATTCATTTTTTCATTATGTACATTTTGGTAATAACAATATTACTTTTGTGCGTAATTTCTATGCTTGCTTGCCACAGATTGAAACCACAAGAACTGCCATGCAGGCATGGTTGTCAAAATTGACATAGAATGACAAATTAGTGATACTGACTTTGCTTGCTTTTTATGCCATGTAGTTGTATGAATTCAAATTTGACAGTTCCTTGTGTGTGCACTCATGCGAACTGCTTTTCTTGTTATTGTTTAGTTTCTGATGCCAGAGCAACTCAAATAACCTATATCTAACTCTCTCGTGATATGTTTTTCTTTGATTTTTAGTATGCTTTTCTTAGATGACCTTGTTTTTGTCACTATATTTCAGTGGATGAGTTAGACCAATGCAACGAGATCGTTGGTAAAGAAACTTTGCAGACTTCAAAGACTAGTGGGCATAGAAATAATTCAAAGAGATCTCCGCCGATTCGTGGTGAATCTAAAACTAGACAGTATTTCCCTTTTAGACAAAAGTATCCGTTTGTTGCAACGCTTAGGGTGGGATCAGAAGGGATGCAGATGACAGTTGATGGGAAGCATATTACTTCCTTTGCTTTCCGAGAAGTAAGTTCTTTTGTTTACCCTTTAGGCTTTTGCAGAAACTGAAATGAACTAAAGTATGCTTTTATTTGCCCCTTTTGCCTGGTTATCTGCCCAGACTTTGGAGCCATGGCTTGTTAGTGAAGTAAGGATATCAGGAGACCTGCAACTAATATCGGTCCTGGCAAGTGGCCTGCCTACATCAGAGGATTTGGAGCATGTAATTGATTTGGAAGTCCTCAAATCTACTCCAATTCCACGCCAAAAGCCTTTAGATCTTTTTATTGGAGTTTTCTCAACTGCAAACAATTTTAAGCGCCGGATGGCTGTTCGAAGAACATGGATGCAGTATCCTGCAGTCCGCTCGGGGTCAGTTGCTGTGCGCTTTTTTGTCGGTTTGGTAAGATGCTTACTCAACCACTTAATAGTGAGATCAGCCTATTTTTGGCAAATATTTCTAGAATGAGTTGGCTGAATCAAGCTGGATATTTATCTTTAAATAGTATGCTACACTGCAATTTCACTATTATGTGGACCTATCCTGCATGTCTGTTGTGAAAGTGGGGGAAACGGAAGGATGGGAAATTTTGTTGATATGCTGTGGTTGAAGCATTGTCCTACTCTACTGTTTATTGCCAAGGAAACGTCCCGCCAGAATTCTTTATTTGGTGAATTTTGAAAATAAACTGTAATTTTTTTTTATAAAAAAGGAAAATTTCAAAATCCTTCATCACTGAATAGACGGACAGCACAATTTAAAAAAAATCATAATAAAATATAGATCTAGTATACCAAAATGAATATGGCACCCAATACCTCTAAATTTGTCTCTTCCACTATGTCGAAATCCTTGCCCTTATGGCCACGTATTGACTTTGTTGACACTCGGACCTTTCCTCTGAATGAAGATTCTAAATTGTTTACTTTAGTAGTTGGTTGAATTTTTGCAGCATAAAAATCTGATGGTGAACGAGGAATTATGGAATGAAGCAAAGACATATGGAGACATACAGTTGATGCCATTTGTTGATTATTACAGCCTTATTACCTGGAAGACAATAGCAATCTGCATCTTTGGGGTAAAGTCATGTTTCTATAGTACACCATTGTAATTATTGGTTTATTTCATTGACCCGATGTCTTCAACAGACGGATGTTGTTTCAGCAAAGTATGTCATGAAAACAGATGATGATGCATTTGTTCGTGTGGATGAAGTGTTGGCTTCATTGAAGCGGGTTAATGTGAAGCATGGATTGCTTTATGGTCTCATCAATTCAGGCTCACAACCCCATAGGAATACTGACAGCAAGTGGTACATTAGCCCAGAGGTACTTAAGCTTTTTCATTTTTTCTTGGTAAATAGATGAACTGAAGTAGCTCTCAAGAGTGCAATGAGGACATTACGCAGAGTGCACAAGGGACTGGAACGATGAACTTGTTAGACAAATAAATTTAAATGCACATTAATATCTATGAAGTCCTTAGCTAATGCATAAAAATTCTGTCATTTCATGGAAGGCAAGTCAAACCTTTTCCATCCAGGGGAATTATATTTTATGCTTTTACCCTCCTCATTGGAAGACTGATGAAAATGCTTATTATTTAGGTTTTCTTATGTGAAGCTTTACCAAATTATTTTTAAGCTTTGCAACTAGAAGAAACACAGTATTATCTGTGATATATAGCCCAAATACTGTATTCCCCCTCCATTCTTTCTGTTTCATTTTGCCTTCTCAGTTAGTCTCTGTAGTTTTAGCAGAGATAAATCCACCTTTGCCCTGATGCTATTTACTTAAAAAAAAATAAAAGAGAGAGAATGAATCATAAAATCTCTCTCTCTCTCTCTCCATACTTCACTTGCCAAGAAGGGGAAGAAAAAAGGCACCTTGCTGAGACAAGGTCCTCAAGGCATTAGATTTAGTGCATAATTTGGCATAACATTGTGTCCTAACGTAGCCTGTATAAATGCTTGGAAATATGCCTTTTCATGAATGTACAACCATAGCGGTTTTTTTTCCCTTTTTGCTTGTTTCTGCACTCACCAATTATCTGTATCTGATGAACGGTAATCAATTGACATAATCTGCCTAAAAGGTTCGCATTTCTGTATTTATTTCATCAGGTTTAGTAATTGAAGTTTGTATATCTATCATAGGTGAAAATGTCAGCCTACATATATTGGAATAAGCCCCCCGGTACCAATATTTTTCCTACACCATGATATTACTGCAATATAATATATTGCTATATATTAGTCAATGTATTTGAGTTGACTGATATATCGGCTAATATGATCGATATATCAGCTAATATTTCTCTCTAAATTTACTATTCTCATAATTTTTTCCAAGATATATATATATATATATCAACATGTATTGTTCCATATATCCAAAACCGGTATCAGTATTTTCATCCATGATATATTTATCTGTTGTAAAACATATATGTTTCTCAGGGCCATTTTCTTTGTTTGGTATTTTTAGCCAGCTTCTCCAACTGACTACTGCCTGTACTCTATTTTTGTGACACTCATGCAGGAATGGAGTGAAGACACATACCCACCTTGGGCACATGGTCCTGGCTATGTTGTGTCACATGATATTGCGAAGGCAGTCTCTGAAGGGCATCGGAAAGGCCGCTTGAAGGTAAGCATCATACTCACCATGATTGATAACAGGACTACATTTTCTCTTCAAGTGATCTACAGCACGAGGGAGCTGTTAGACTCCTCCGATTTTAATATCCTTTCATATTCTCTACGGTTGACCCTATGACTAGAATGAAATCCTAGTTTGGGACCCATTTCATTAGTCATCTATGTTGCCCATATAAAATCCTCTGCATCAGAAAATATGAGAGAACTCTAATAATCTCTCCGATGAGGTATCACATCCAAAATATGGTATAATTATTTTCAAGAAGAGAGGATGCATTGTTGATGATTATAATGGCAGATGTTTAAGCTGGAAGACGTGGCAATGGGCATCTGGATCGCAGACATGCAGAAAGGAGGATTCAAAGTCAAGTATGAGACCGATTCGAGAGTGTACAACGTAGGGTGCCAGGACGGGTACATAGTTGCCCACTATCAAGGCCCGAGAGAGATGCTATGTTTATGGCAGAAGCTTGAAGAAACGAAGCGTGCCACCTGCTGTGGGGATGGATGAGCCACCCATCAAGAAAATTGCCACACTCGCAGCCGTGAACAGATTTACTAACTCAAGATCCTTTCCACGCTCATCGCGTAAGAGATTTTATGTTCAGATACGCATTCGTGATCTTTATTAGATGTACCATATTACTTTCCCCGCCCTGCTTGGATCGAGATACTAGCAGATTGATCAGCCCCAGATTTTGAGAGTTTGTACGAGTATGTTTCGTGGATTGTATATGAGGAATAGGATGTAGCCAACTATTATACGCAGACTAATTTATGATGATATTGCCATTCTTTCATGAGTCTTCCACTTACTGGATTTCCTATTTCATCTGTCGCATATCGCCCCACATAGAGAAGCGTAAAGGAAGTGAGTTTTGGGGTTAATGCTTTAATATTTTTGCCAAGAGAACATAACAGATGGGCCTTCGGCCTGGTCCATCTACAATCACAACTAATCTTTATTTGAATTTCACATCAATTTACACCGCTTGGGATGAATCTTCAAACAAATTAATTACACAAACTAAATTTTGTCAAATTTAATAATATATATATCCCTCACGAATAAATAAAAAAATATTTATTTTCATTTTATTATTGACTAAGATAATAAGTGGAGTGCTTTTATGCCTAAACTAAGATAAAAGGGCCCACACCGCGTGTAATCAAGTAGCCATACACCCAATGCCATACCGAGCCTTGGGGAAGACGAGAAACAGGGAACTGCAGACGATTCCCACCATCAGAGGGAAACTCTCCATGGCTTCCTCCATCTCCTTGGCATGTCCCGGGAATATGCAGTTAGTCACACGACTGTCCGAGAACGCGATAGCCAGGAAAACCGTGACCGACATAATGGCGTGAACGAGATCCGAAAACTGAACCCTGAGACGCTCGTCGTCCGGCACTTTGACGTTGAGGCCGGCCTTGAAAACCGACAAACCCTTTCGAGTAACAAACCCATAGTAAACCTTTCCATCGGGCGCGCGAAAGCTGTCGGTGAAGTGGAAGAAGAAGCACGACAGCGTGCATAGACCGAGCAGGGCCATCATCATTATGGTGCTGACGCGAGTGCAGTCTCCGGTGCCGTAGACTGAGGGCAGAACCATCTCGAAAGTAAGGAGGGTACCGGTCGGAAGGAAGTGCGCGAGCATGGAGGTTTTGGACAGCGTTGTTTGCACCCCCTTGGCGACCGCACGCCTTTTCCGGCCAGTCGAGGCTGCTTGGAGGGCTTGGGGTTCATCCCGGGAAGAAGCGGGGAAGGGCGGTGGATCGACCTGTGGTGATGCTGTGTAGAATTTGATGCCGATTTCCCCTGGTTGTTCCATTTGTGTAGGAAGACTTTCAACGGGAGAAAGAAGTCATCAGTTTGAGAATTTCAGGCCGTTTTTCGGTTTTCAGGTATGGAATCCGTTTAAATATTTGAACTGCGCTGACAAATTTTAACGGGTATTAACCGCTAAAAACGGTTAGATCTTAACCGCCAGTTTCTTATCCCATTAGGCAATCAACAACACATAAAGGTGGGTGCTAGATCTCCGCCCATCAATTTCTTAAATTTAAGGGATTATATTTAAATTAATTATTGTAATTTAATTTATTTTTTAAAAATATATTAAATTTTATTATTTTTAAAATAATTAAATCATTAGGTATGGATTAGCTTAGTAAATGCAACGAAAATTTTCTAATCTGCAAATTTCTCTTAATAATGGGAAAAAACCCTCCTCAGAAAGTGGATGAATTGAGAGCCCAAAAAAAAAAAAGAATTCATTTTTTTGTTACTATTACAGTAAAATTGCCCAGGAATTTTCACCTATTATTTATAAAAATTTAGGCTTGGTTTATTATGCAAATATATGTATATATTATTGTTTGCATTTATTGGTATTTAGGTTAAAATAAAAATATGTTTACAGTTTTGTAGGCAAGAAATCAATAGAAAGCATTTTTACGGAGAACAAAAAATTTAAGTTCAGAATTTGAAAATTACTTTTCTATTTTTAATATATATATATATATATATAATCATCTACTGTATATCATTACCTACTAATATATATTAAAAAAAAGCATTTATCCATGAATGACACAATCTTGGCAGGCAACTCCATAGAGAACTGTTCCCGAACGGAATTAGAGAGGCTCCATCTTTTAAAAAAATAGAGATCATTTTTTTTAATATAAGATATTAATATTTAAATAAATAATTATAATTTAATTAATTTTGAGAATATAAAAAAATCAGTTATAAAATTATAACCATAATTACTTTTATCTTTTAAAGAGATAGAGCTACCTCTAACCCATCCTTGGACGTTGTTGGTGGTGCCATTGGCCGCCACTATCGATCAACCAACAATGCCACTGTCAACTGTGCTGGGATATGTGTCACTATCTTGTAGGCCCATATATGGTTGACAATCAGATGCTGGTTGAGGGCAGCCTAACTGCTGGTCAAGGGTAGCCTGATTGTTGGTCAAGGTTAACCTGACAGATGTTGTCCGAGGGTGGCTTAACTGTTGGCCGAGGGTAGGCGGACATATGTTCTCCGAGGTCGGCCTGACTGCTGGCTGAGGTTAGTTGGATTACTAAAAGCAATCAAATTGCATACTGATGAATGACCGGCTATCGGTCTCAAACATCCAATATGAAAAAGGGTGTAAATACAATGAGCGAAAAAACAAGTGAGCAGGTGTAACAAATCACCTGCAAAATTCAAAGTAGGTGGATAACTTACAAAGTAGGCGCCACCAATGAGGAGACTCATCTATACGTATGTATATATATTGATATCACTGCTATACTATGTGATAACAGAAAAATATAATGAGTCATGCTTACTTTTATATTCTGTTCTCTGGGTTTCAATAACCAAAACTTTACATAGTAAAATTTATGGTCTAAGTGTCATGGTTCTTCCCACATATTTAGAAGAGGATTTTCACATAAAATTATGTGTCTTATTTCTCTATTTCGTTTTGTGATTATTATTCGTCATCATCATCTCAGTATTCTCTCCTCTCGGTCCAACTCTTGGACAGCCTACCCCCTGCAAACAGTTGCAACACCTCTAGTTGCCGGTCAAAAATATGCTCACTGTCAAAATATGCAATCATGGGACTCATTTTTTAAAGTAACATTCATAGTATCACGATAGAAGTTGGTGGGTGAATAAAATTAGGTGATTAATCATGGGTAATTCATGGAACTCTGCAATTCATTCATACAAAGAATCAGGAGCAGTTGCTCACGATACAACAAAAGATCTAGAAAACA
>JAOVVI020013064.1:0-11998 GCA_028571085.2 Nepenthes alata | reverse complement strand
GCAGCCTTTGGAAGGGCTCGAGCATGTGGAGGGCGGACCGAACAAACTTTAACCCGACAACCCACAACCCGACATCACAACAAAGATACATATGGTCACGGAATATGCCAATAAGACACATGTCTCTAACACAACAGAAAAAGAAAAGGAAAAAATGAGAGGAGAGAGAAAGCACGAAGAGTCTAGCGGCACAATTCCTTCAAATCTAACTAGAGCAATCTCTACCATAATAACGTAAGCCACGACTAAGCTTCTAGAGAAGCATCTAAACCTACCTCTTCGGTTAGCCCCCAGGCTAGCCAACGCTCCAGTCAGCCCCCAGGATGACCACCTCTCTAAGATGGCCATCTCTCTCTAATCAGGCCTAGGATCGAACAACCTTCTGTCTAGTAGGAGGCTAGCCCACCTTCTAGCGTCGATAAACCACCCGCGACACAAACCACCAAATCACAAAAAGAAACCTCAAAGAGGAGCCCGTATCATACTGCGAAAGGGCAGATAATCTCTCCCCATCTAAAGATGTTCCACGTTAAACGCCCATCATCGGTTAAGCCGCCATCCAGGTGCGCCTTCCTCACAAGCTACTACAATTCAGATGCACCCCTAAGACATCCCTCTGTAGGTGCTCCTCCAAGAAGCCGCTCGCCCAGGCTCACTTTTAAGACGCCCCTCAGCAGGCACACATTCAAATCGCCCCTCAGTGGACGCACCTCCAAGCTGCCCATCAGTGGGCGCATCCAAACACTCAATCCACCACTATATACATCCATACATTCATCGCATCCTCCTAACATTTTTTCTATTTTTTGAAAAAGATTTCTAATTTTAATATTGAAAAATTTATAGTGGAAGTATTTCTTACCGTTCTCTGACCTCTCATTTTCAATAATAGTGTATAGAATTCAGGTTCAAAGTTACCTATCCAGGGCCGTTTCAGTTTCACCAAATGAAGAATATCAAGCGGACTTCTGGCTCATGCAATAAATCGAATCCAGTGACGCATTAAGTTTATAGTCAGTAAAAAATTTTAAAAAATATTTTTTTAGATTTTTGATATTTCTAGATATAAAAAAATAAGTAATTTTTTTGATATTTTTAAATTTTTTTAAATTTCAATCCAAAATTATAAAACTATAAAACTCTACTTGTATCTTTCTAAATAAAAAATAATAAAAAAAAACGGATTGATTTAGAAATATTTTTTATTTTAAAAAATAATTCTAAACTAAATAGGTGCTTACCTTTCCCTCAAATTTCCCCAGATACAAAGATCAGATGAGGGCTGGATTGGGGCCGAAGATGAATTAAATTTACATAAAATTTTATAACCAATAAATTAGGTTAGGCTCGACACGGCTCATTCACATGCGATAAAATTCTTAATCTTGCCCATCCATGAGCTGAATCGGGTTGGTACAAATCGGTCTATGGATATTTTTTTAATTTTAGTATATTTATTTAAAAATTTACATTTATATAGAAAATACCCAAAAATCTATAATATTTTAAAAATTATAATAATTTAGATAAAACATTATATAAATATATATATTTTTAATAAATAATATTTAGATAAAAATTATTAATTACATAAAAATTATAATATATTTAAATAATTTTTAAACTTAGTATTTATTTAAAATAAAAAATATATTCATAAAAAATTATAATTCAAGCCAGGATATTAAGTCAAATCAGATATTTTTTGTGTGCAGTCTAAAAAATTAATTAATTATAATTTTATAATTAAATTAATGTATAATATGTTTTATATTTTGATCAAATTTTATAAATTTTTAAGGTGGTTAAATTAAACCAATAGAATGTCTCTGTTTTAATTTGGCTTGGAAAAGGAAGAATTGAGAATGAGACACTCTAACATGAAATAGAACATTAACCTTAATTTAACAGAAGAGTTATTATTCGAATTATTAAAATAGTATAATATATATAGTAAAAAGTAAGATCTTATACAATAAATTATAAATTATTTAAATTTTATCAATTTTTATATTTTAAGATTTATAAATATAAAATTTTATTTTAGAAATTACAGAGATATTATGGGCTTAGTTTAAAATTATTATAATGAAATAATCTTTTTATTGTGTTACAAACACATTTTAATAAAATTAGCACATATATTACAAATAGAAAAAAAAAATTATTAAAAATATTCTATATATCTTCCCAATTTTTTTCGATTTTACTGTAAAATTTTATTTTAGTTCAGTTTTAGATTTGTCACATGTAAAAAATTGAATTCAAAATAATTATATTTTAAGACGTATATATAATAATGCTTAAAAATGTAAATATGCAAGCAATTTTAAATGAATTTTAATTTTATAATTTTTACCCAATTCATTGGGTAAAATATTTTGTAGGTCTTAACCAAAGTCGAATTCATTGGCCCATCGGCGTGGCCCAATTGTGAGGAATTTTAAGGGCCCCGACGAATCAATATTCCAAATGGGCTAAGAAGAGGCCCATGTGGGTAGATTCCCTTTCTCCGGTCCACGAGGCCTGGTCGCTTCGAGAATGTCCTCACTGAATTTATTTAGACGCCGATTGAGTTTCGCCGTGCAATTTTATTACGTAATTAAAATAATTGCGTGAATTTCATAAATAGACTCATTTTTTGCAGCCAAATCGGGCATTAGGAATATGATATATTATTAAATTGATAAATATTACGAGCATGCCTTTTAATTATTTTTAATATATTTTTAAATAATATAATATTTGTTAATTTATATATTTTTATGTAAATCTATCAATACATATAAATAAATAACATATTACATTTTAAGTAAACAATAACTTTCCAGTAACATTGTAGTAGGTTTCCCTAAGTTTAAATATTAATTATTATTATTTTATAATTTAATTATTAATTACAATATATATATTTTTTTAAAAAAAATTTAGTAAAAATTTAGAAAAAATATTTTAATATTTCGATATTGATACACTTTATAATGATAGTGGTTTTAAAAATTTAAAATTACAAGCTACTCAAAAGAACATTACTCCTAATTTTGGCCAACCCATAGGAAATACTTGTATTTTATAATAATTTCTTTTAAAATTAAATTACTTATCGATTAGAAAAATAATCATTTATAAAAAAAATCATATATTTTAAATTTTAAGAGATACCAAATGTGTAAAAATTGTTGCATTTTACTTACTACTTTGCAAATTATCAAGATGATTATAATTTCAATTGTATAATACTGCATGATATAGCTAAATATAAAATTTAGAAAAATATATTTAAATATATTTAAAATAGTATATTTATCGATATTGTTTTTAAATATATACATATAAATATATATATTTATATGTATTTTTTTATTTTTATAAAAAAGAAGCAAATTATTAGATGTATTTTTTATTTTTATAAATTAAAAAATAATTTTTTGAATAAATAAAATAAAATAAATTTATTGGTGGTATTTTACATATTTTTTAAATAATTAATAAAATAATAAAATTAACTCTAATATTATTAAATATTTAATAAGTTTGACAGTTTGTTTAATCCATTGCACATTCTTCTTAATGATCCTTTTTGAATTTTTTAAACTTACATTCATTACAGAATCTTAAAAGTTTTTTTAATATATTTTAAGTTATATATCTCATCTTTTATCTAATATTATTATTTTATGTTTAAAAAATATTTTTATTTATTTTTTAAATATTATTCAAATTTTTTGTTTGTGATTACTATAAAATTTATTGAGTTTTATTATAAGTTTTTTTTAAAAAAATAAAAATTCAATTTAAAATAAATGGGTTGATTGGTCGCATGATTTTACATGAAATAGTCAAAATGTTGATTAATGAATTCAGGAGCCGGCCTTAATTTGAACTTAACAACAGCACGGGCCGTTTGTTATATAATACTTTAAGGGTTCTTAAATAATTAAGGAAATCTATAAGTTTACTGCATTTATTTTAATGATTTTTTAATAACAATTTTTAATATAAATTATAAATAACAAATTTTATTCTAAATAATTTTTATTATTATATAAACAAATAGTCAAAGGAAGAAAGTTCCTTAATTTTGATTACTTTAAATATCTTTAGATTTATAAAAAATCTAACCACAAGAGATATCTTTCGGTTAATTTTTATACATTTTTAATAATATATATATATATATATATTTATTTATTTATTTATTTATAAATTTATATAAAAATATAATACTAAATAAAATTAAATTATCTAAAATTTTTCTAAAAATAATTAAGGATAATTTTACTAAATCATACGGCAAAGGATTAAAGAAAGCATCTTAACAAAAGTCAAATTTAAAACTCCCAAATACACTGAACGTTTGCATTCTTCCCACATGCATATCACTAATTGAAACATTCTCATTCCCTCAATTTACTCCATAATTTACTAAACATATTTATTGCTGATTGGCGGGAATATTATGAAATATTTATTTATAATTTTGGTAGTAATTTCTGATTGGCTGTGATAATTTATATGAAAAAATGTATTACATCGACGTTTATTGGTTATCGATGTAATGATATTTATAAACTGCGGTGGCACGGTGGCGCCGTCGACTGACGGTGGGTCTGGGGGTGGGGGTATCGTTAGCTGAGAGTGGTATCATATTACAGTAAAGACTTTTATCAATGTGTATTGATGATCGATTGCTAGTTTTAAATGAATTTTAAAAAATAAAGTTTTACGAGAAATTATTTTTTAAAGTTTAAACATAAAGTTTTTGTTGATTAAGAAAATATTTTTGTTTGTTTATATTTTTATAGGTGTCAAACAATAAAATATTTAGAAAATACGGTCTAAAATTATGCCGCATAGAGTCTATGATTATAAAAATAATGTTTAAAGATAGCCAATATACCATTATATAGGGGGGAGAGTTTCTTATTGGTACATTTAATATAATTGTCTATCAATATGTATAATTCATTTTATATACAATATTATATAATCGTATCAATATATATTATTGAAAGGTTCACTAGCCCATAGGTTGACCCAAAATGAGGCATGCAGAGGAGAAGCACTCGGAAAGCCGCAGTCTAGGAGAGATCGCTCGCAGCCCAAGGCCCAAACTGTGCGACCCAAATCCATCAAGGAGATGTGGGCTCTTGGAGTCGCCCGTTGAATGCAACTCAGTGGCACTTGCCTCGCAGCCCTTGTTTAGCAGGCAATCCCATGTGGCCATGCTTCTGATTGTCTAGTACAGTACAACCTATCAAGGGACCATGGCTGAAGGGCACTCAGTAGGCTAGAGCAGTAAAGTCAAACAACCATAGCACCCCAATAGTGACGAGCGAGCATGCATAATTCTCACTCTACAAATACCTTCCTTCCTCATCAGAAAAAAGTGGGCTTTTCCGGAAATTGAAAAATGTGAAGGGAAGGAACGACCATAGGATGCAACTCCCGGTCTCAGAGCCACGCTCCAAAGTAGGCATTCCTTCCTCTAAGTTGCCCTCCTATCTGGGTGCATCTGAAAAGTCGCTTTCCAACCGAGTGCACAGCCAGAGTTTGGTCCTCCCTCTCAAAATCGCTCCCTAGCCAAGCGAACTCGTTGGAGCCCAACTCTCTGCAAACACCAAATCTCCTAAACATGCATCTATATATTATTTTTTTATACATCCTCATATCTTTCTATACATCTGAAAAAAATTTCTAATATGAATGTCAGAGGATATATTGGGGAGTGAGTTCTGCTATCCACTGACCTCTCATTTGTCACTTGTGTTGTACAAGATTTAAGTTCAAAGTAACAAAAATCAGACTCACTTCAACTTGATCTACTAAGAAAATCAAATAGTTTCTTAATTCATTTAGTAATCCCGATTCATGGGCGTATCATTGACGTCGTTTGTGAAAATTGACTAAAAAATCTAGCCACTCTAATAAGAGCAGATATGGCCAATGTCAAGGCATGAGCTAGCACACCCGCCATAGACGTCAACCCCAGTGGCTACGACCCCTTCGCAGGTAGTCACGAGAATGAACACTTAGCCCCTAAGGTGTAGGTGCTCGTCGCCCAAAGATGAGCTGTATCTTTAGTGGCCCCAAATCGTTAATACCCCTATGAAGGTGCAATGTTGGGGGTTCCACTCTCTAACTCCCAGACCTTAACATCTAGAAGGAGAGACTAGAGGAAAGGATAGCCTCTTCCGAAGATCTAGTGGCCTGATGGCCTCGGGGCCCAGGAGGCCACAAGTGACAGGGCCTATTTGCAACCAAAGGGTCGACTAAGTTATGATAGGCAGCATAGAAAGCTTGTAGAGGCGTGATCCACACCGCTCATGTGACAACAAGAGGCCCCCACCCAGGAAGAAGCTTCATGCAGCACTAGTAGACACATTGCCGACCCAGCATGGTCATCATCAGAAAGGGAGGTCCAGTCATCACCATCTCCTCACAGGATCAAGAAACTAAACCCGGAGCCCCACAATCAAAGTTTCGGTCTGATACTCCACCAAGATCACTTTTGTATTTTGCTGGGCTTCTAGGGCCTCGTGAGTTCCCAACGTAACAAAGATAGTAGGCTAGAACGTCTTCAGGGGTGACCGAGTACTCAGCCCCTTACATGCAATGTTCACGCCAAAAGACACTGCTTATGCCCCGAGCATGGTTCCTCCCTTGGTATCTATGGGTCACATATCAGTAATGAAAGCTTAATGGACCCGATCCTTCAGAGTGTAGAAGCTGCGGGTGTATGTCCTCCGATCGGGATGATCAATCCCCCTCCTGGCGGTGATTATTCCTAGCCTTGACGGTCCTCCGCAATGAGTCGTACGAACTATGACCCCAAATAAGAAAGTTGGTCCCATAAGCCCAGAGCACTCTCCGCCCCAAAAGGAGCAGCGGACTATTTTTCACCAGATGAAGGTAAGTCAAATGTATTTATGCAGAGTCCTTATACATCATTTATTACTTGTTTTGTTTGTTATGCCAATCATTCAATTGCTTGTATACATGTATTAAAATTTAAAACCTAAATTGCCCATAAATCAGGTGAACCTTCATTCACCTACTGACCAAACAGTTGCAAGCTAGTTTAAAACCTTAGTCCCATTTACCAAGCGGCCTAGAGATGATCGAATTTGAAACTTTGGTCCCATTCACCGAGCAGCTCAGACGAGGTCACACATTACAGTTCGGGGAATTTGTGGACAAAGAGTCGGACCTCTCCATTAAGCGGCTATTAAAACCTTAGGGAGCTTCTCACCATACGTGTGACAACTCTCTCCCGAAGGGACAAGTACCATTAGTCAACAATGTTCAGCGGATTAGTACCAAATGCATGATAGTTATGATATCCTTTAATAGGACCAAGCGCCAATGGTTACATACAAGTGACGGTTTAGACTTCGCCCAAGTCTGATGACTGCGGCCATAAAACCCAGTCAACCCATGTGAGGCTCACTCATGCCCGTGCCACGACCTCCTTGCAGGAGAGAGCACAAATAGACGAGTGTGTTCAATTAAGCTTGACAACGATGGCGGCAACACCTAGTCACAAAGAATTTCTCAGTACTATAACCTCCTCCTGAGAGCGAGCACATTCAGACAAATGCTCCTGTTCAAGCCCAACAATGACAGCGGTAATGTTTAATCGGTAAAGCAAAGTCAGTGTGGGATAAAAGTGAATCAGCACACAATTAAAAATATCAGCGACAAAAATTGAAACAATCAAGCTGATTTATTAAAGATCCAAAATGTATAGTTACGGCATCTGAATGTCTACAAAAGTACAAAGAGTTTCCTACGCTAACCACTAAGATGACTATCCTAGGGTCAAGGGCCCCCCGATGTGCATGGTATAGACCTCCCTCCTATCTCTATGTAGTCCACCAAGTCGAAACTCTCATTCAAGTCAGGTATTCTCATTCTGAAGAGTGCCAAGTTGCTGCCGCATCTCATGGAGCTTGTCTTTGAGCAGGGCAATCCGATCTAAAACTCGAGTGTTAACCCCTTAGAGCTCTTGGGATCTCGCTTCAAACTCGGACAATTTCTGATTGAGATAGGCCACCTGTTCTTCCTTCTACAAAGTCGTGGCGGTAGCAGCGTTCAGCCAAAGCTCCACATCCTCTAGTGCAGTGGGATCTATGCACCCCCGAGATAGCCACAACATCTTAGTGTCCCTCCAGCGCAGTGCCCTTTGCACTACCCAGAATACTTCTTGGACCTACTAGATGACAAACGATGATCAATCAAGAGCAACAATGGGAAAGCATGATGATATCAAAGTAAAGAAGCTGGTGGTGCAATACCTCATAATGAGAAGGCTCTCCACGGGCTGACAAGTTGGGAGATTCCTCGGCTCCAGTTCCAACAAGGATTGGTAAAAAGTACATGGGTCGTGCATCCTGGACAAGATGCCTCTCGAAGCTTGGAAGAGAGCCAAGCCTGCCCAGGACATTAGGAGGCTCGTGCATCAACTCTTCAGGACGAGATGCTCTCTTAATAGCCGCCTTAGCTTCCGAGTCATCTCCAGCCGTCTCTTCATCCGCCCACAGCCTTCTTGTGCTTTCCTCAACAAGGATGGTGGGCAAAGCAAACACAAACGCTTCTGAAAAAGAAGCCACCAAAATTGGGGTTCTCCCTCCTAGCACAACTATGGCGACGACTGGCTTGCCCAGTCCAACAGCTGAAGGGACCCTTACTTTGTCAGTAGAGCCAACCGAGGACTCCTCTGCTCGGATTCATTAAACGAGCTATCGAAGCCCACATCATTTGTAGAAGACTAGTCCAAGCCTGGCCCCCTAGACGGCCCACCAACAGCCCGAGGTAATGCCCTTGCGGAGGTCGTATCAATCCTCCGACATTCTTCAGGCTGGTAGGCAATGAAGGAGCCACTTCATCAAAGACACCTCATCAAAGACCCGCTTGGGCGAGTCCCGAAAAAGCAGTGCCTTGAACTTTCTTTTCGGAAGGCAACCCCGGGTGGCAAAGGTGCCATCTTCCTCTGACGAAGCCTCCCTTGGTTCTCCCTCTAAAGCCCATTGGGGGACCCAATTTTCAATATGGCACAGGGCGCCTGAGTGTCCCTCTACAAGTGTTGTCAGAGGACGAGCCATTTGTTCCTCATGCGGTAGGATGTTACCAGCGTAAGTGATGTTACCCCTGCCCCAATTATTCGGCATCCTCCAATCGGTGTTGACCACAAAGAAAAAGAAGCGCTACCTCCAGCCTTCTTTCAAGACTGGGTTTCCCCCACTTATCTCAAACCTTGTGTGGGGATGAAGGAAACCGAGTCATCTTCTTGTTAGATCTAGAGAAGTACCTTTAAAGCCCAAATATCAAGACTAAGCCCTCTGGTATGAAAAAAGGCGCATAAAGTTACTAGATACGGGAACAACATCCAGATAGAGGCAGGCCACAGAATCTCTAGGGCCCCTAGAATCTCATGCAGCTCCCTCACAAGCGGGATGCAGAAACCGACCAATAGATATTCCTTGTAAATGATTATGAACCCTCGAGGAGGGGAGCATGCCACGCTCTCTGCGCTGGGCTCAATGTACGAGATGAAGCTTTCAATGTGATACCTATTATGCAAAAGCTCTATGTCCCTACTAGACAGGGTCGACCGAATATCAGCGACGTCTTGGGAAGCCATTCGAAAACGACATGAGTCGAGAAGGGAAGTGGCGACCTAAGGTAGAGATGTTTTGAGAAGCAAAGAGGCACAAGAGTGGCAATGCACCACCGCCTAAATAGCCAGCGTATCGGCTTAGTGATGACGTCATTTCAAGGTATCGAAAAGGCGCATCCCCATGACGACCATGACACGTGCCCTCACTGTAGAGTGCTGCGGTGCATCTATTCACTGACCTCATTATGATGATCGATGCAACGCTTCTCTGAACAGTGCACTGACAGCTCACTGCCTTAATGCTTAGATCAGCAAATCGGTGGCATAGGTAATGATAGCTTGATGCCCTGCTTTCTCAAGACTGCAGACTGATACGCGTAACCCTGGCAGGCTCAAGGTTGATCCCCCCAGCTTGCGTCCCAACCGAGTATCTCAGACGACCAGCCGTGGGACAAATCACCGAAAGATTAAGTCACCAGCTGCCTAGATCATTAGATTGTGAGACGTTAGGCCATGCAAAATAGTATTCTAATGTTTTAACTATTTATAACATGTAAGAGTATTGGAGCCATGCAATATGAAAGTAAATAATATTTAATAGTTTCATTCATTAATTCCTTTTATAAAATATAAGCTTGTAAATGCGGACATATGACTTAGAAGAAAATAAAAAATTTATGGAGCAACAACCCAACTACATTTTGCCCAACCAGCCTTCGAGGAAGACAGCTGTAAGAGAAAAACACCCAAGTTGGCTACCGCGGCATCCGACCCATGGTGGGAAAGTATGCAGAAGCCCTCCCCTACAAGAATGAGGCATAAAGCGCCAGTTCTCACCCAGGGAGGCAACTGCCACAAATCGTCCACCAAAACTTTTCATAGTTGTGCAGTCCATGAGTCTCTACGCCTAACTCACACTCAACGCGGCGACGAGAGCTTAAGGTTCAACGTGGACTTGAGAAAGTTCCTCATCCAATGGTCTCGAGATCGGTCCCTCCATGGGAAGCCTAGGATTGAGTCGTTCACCCTCTCCCATCAGAAGGGCTAAGCCACCACTCCTTAAAGGCTACCCTGGCAAGGACCATCCAAATCCATCTAAGAAGCACAAAAATCAGCTGCCAAAGCCCAAACCTCATTTAGTGTGATACGAGGCCAGTCTAGGTTGATCCAAAAATACAGAAACTAAGGCAAACTTTTAGCCGTATCCTTAGCTCTGGCTTCGAACAATGGTGAAGAATCTTAGCCAATCCTGAGTTGTGGTTGTGTAGGCTCCATGCCGACTCTAAACTCTCACGCCACTTAACTAGTGAAAATGATTCGTGATCTAAGGCGTTGGGAGCCCTTCTACTTATAGCCAGAGGAGGAAATCGTCTAACATTAATCAGAGGAGATTGCACAGATACCAAAAAATACCATTGGCAAAGGATCGCTAGTGATACAGAACCAAATCGGTACCAAATATTGTCAAATAGAGCAAAAACTAGCAGAATCACTTTACAAAGGAAAGCATGAAAACCTCTAGATAGCGTCCCATCAAAAACATGTCGGGAGTATAAATGTCAAATCTCCCGATATGGGGAGCTAGTGATAGGTCTGACAGTCCATGAGTTGACCCCAAATGAGGCCTGCAGAAGATGAGCACCCAGAAAGCCGCAGTTCAGGAGAAGTCCTTCGTAGGCCAAGACCCAAACCACGCGACCCAAATCAATCCGGTGAGATGTGCGCCCTTAAAGTCACATGTGGAAGGCAACTTGATAGCACATGCCTTGACAGCCCTAGCTCAACAAGTAATCTCATGTGACTACATTCCTGATTGTCTGGTATAGTACAGCCCATCGGGGGACCATGACCCAGGCACACTTAGCAGGCCAAGGTAGCTGAGTTGGGCTATTGGCCATACACCGCAACAAACGTAGTGCCCTAGCCGCGGCGAGCAAGTATGTCCGCTCTTATTCTACAAATACCTCCCTTCCTCCTCATGAGAAAGGGGGGCTTTTCCCCTCTTTAGGAGAAGAGAGACTTTTCCGTAAATAAAAAAAATGATGAAAAAGGAACAACCGTAGGATACGACTCTCAGTCCTAGAACTACTCTCCAAAGTAGGTATTCCTTCCTCTAAGCCACCCTCCTATCTCAGTGCACTTGAAAAGCCACTTCCCAACCAAATGCACTGCTGAAACTTAGTCCTCTGTCTTAAAACCACTTCCCAACCTAGTGCACCACCGAAACTCAATCCTCCATCTTAAAGCCACCACACAACCGAGCACCCTCGCCGGAGCCCAACTCTCTATAAACACTCAATCCTCCGAACATGTATCCATGCATCATTTTTTACACATCCTCTTATTTTTCTATCTGTATGAGAAAGATTTTTAATTTGA
>JAOVVI020013063.1:0-11998 GCA_028571085.2 Nepenthes alata | reverse complement strand
AGAAGAAAATGATCTAAATAATATACAATCGAGTTCTTTAATTTCCATGAATGAATCAGAAATTAAAAATTTAGATTTAGAACAAAACTTAATTAATTATAAATTAATATGTTATGTACATAAGATGATAAAGAAATTTTACTTGATTTTATTGATAAAATAGAAGATCCTGATATTAAAAAAAATATTTTATGAAATTAAAAGAATTATTAACACAAAAATAAACCACTGAAAATATTGAACCTTTTAGTTTAACAAAAATATTTGAAAAATATCCTACTCCTTCCCTATTTTATCAAGTCACAACCGAAGATTTATAAAAAGAAATAAAATAAATTAAAGATGAAGTAAAATATTAAAAAGTCAATTACAAGAAATAAAATTTAATAAACTCCAATAAGATACAAGAATAGCAATATTAGAAAACAAATACAACTTTGAACCCCTTATACCGACTGACCCATCTTCCTCACAACGAAAATAACCTGGTGATTCATTTTTACAATTAATAACTAAAATTAATTTTCAAAAATGGTATAGTCAAATTACATTAGCAATTAATAATAAATATCATTTAAAATTAATTATTTTACTTGACACAGGTACAGATCAAAATTGTATTAAAAAAGATTAATACAAACGAAATATTATCAAACAACTACTGAACAATTATAGGCTGTTAGTGGATCTAGATTAAATATTCAATACAAATTAACAAATGTTGCTATATGTAATCAAGGGCATTGTTTTAAATCAACCTTTATTTTAGTAAAAGATTTACATCAAGATATCATACTTGGTACACCTTTTTTAACACATATTTATCCTTTTAATGCAACTGCAGAAGGTTTATCTACACAAGTATTGGGAAACAAAATTATTTTCCCTTTTATTCATCCTATTAAACAAAAAGAAATCAAGGAATTACTATTAACTTCAATATATAGACAAATTAATTTAATAACAAAAAAGGAAAAACAAATAAATTATTTAAAAGAAGAAATACAAATTGTTAATATCGAACAGTAATTAAATAATCCATTATTACAAACAAAAATAAAAAAACTACAACAAATTTTTGAAAATGAAGTATGTACAAATTTACCCAATGCCTTTTGGAATAGAAAATAATATCAACTAGAATTACCTTATGAAAAAGGCATAACAGAAACTCAAATTCCTACTAAAGCCAGACCTATACAAATGAATCAAGAATTATTAGAATAATATAAAAAAGAAATTTAAGATTTTTTTGATCAGAAATTAATTAGATCGTCAAAATCACATTAGAGTTGTTCTGCTTTTTATGTCATGAAAAATACTAAAATCGAAAGAGGTATTCCCAGATTAGTAATTAATTATAAACCACTTAATAAAACCATCCAATGGATTAGATATCAAATACCCAATAAAAGAGATTTAATCAATCGATTATATAATGCCAATATTTTTTTCTAAATTCGACATGAAATTAGGATTTTGACAAATCCAAATAAATAAAAAAGATAGATATAAAATGACATTCACTATCTCTTTTGGACATTATGAATAGAATGCCATGCCATTTGGTCTAAAAAATACTCAATCTGTTAATATATTATGAATCACATATTTAATCCTTATACCCAACTTATTATTATTGATATTGATGATATTTTAGTTTTCTCTAACACAATTGATCAACATTTTAAACATTTATATAAATTTTTAAATATTATTAAGCATAAAGGATTAGTGATTTCTTCCCCTAAAATTAGATTATTCCAAACTAAAATTAGATTTTTAGGATTTAAATTTATCAATATATGATAACTCCCATTCAAAGATCAATTTAATTTGCTAATAAATTTTCTGATGAAATAAAAGATAAAACTCAATTGCAAAAATTTTTAGGATGCTTAAATTATATTTCTTATATTGTCCCAAAACTCAGACAGATTTGTGGACCATTATTTAAAAGGCCTAAAAAGGATCCTCCTGCATGGACTAAAGAACATACTATTATTATTTAAACTATAAAATAACAAGTTCAACATTTACCATGTCTAGGCATACCTCATCCACATGCATCACTTATTGTTGAAACGGATTCCTCTGATATAGGATATGTCGGCATCCTTAGACAAAAATTAGATTCAAAAACAAACACACAAATAGTTAGATTTCATTCCGGTTTATGGCTAGGAGCCCAGAAAAATTATTCAACCTTCAAAAAATAAATTTTATCCATTATTTTATGCATATCAAAATTTTAAGATGATTTATACAATAAAAAATTTCCTTTAAGAATTGATTGCAAAGCTGGTAAAGATGTTTTACAAAATAATGTTAAAAATCCTATTTCCAAACAAATTATTGCACGCTGGCAAGCTATTCTATCTGTTTTTGATTTTGACATTGAATTTATTAAAGGCTCTCTAATTCTATACCAGATTTTCTGACAAGAGAATTCCTACTTGAACATCATGCCAAGAGATTTGACAAGACAAAAAGCTAATCAAGCTCCTATACCTTTTTTCACTTATGATAAATTTTATGAAATCTTTTCATGACTCCCTGTCAAAGCTTTATTCCAATTCTCCTCTCTTTCTAAAGCCTATCAACATTTAATCACCGAAACACATTTTCTTAAATACCATTCCTATCATGCTTCAAGCAAAGATGATAAAGCCTATCTTCTGCAATCAAAATACAGTTGACGATGGAATTTTATCCCCACAAGAGATTTGATACTACCAATTGATTCTATCAGTTCTATCTATGATCAGTGATATTGTATTTTATCATGTAACAATGGATTACTACTTTGCACACCAACAACAACTGCTTATCCAGAATGCTTCTATGTTATCAATCCAATACTCAATACCTAGCATAACGTATCGATTGCTGAAGAACTTCAATCTTTATTTCAAGAAGATTCTTATACGGATAATGGACATGGAATTATATTTGAAAATGGCATTGATATCAGCAAAATTCCTCATGATAGACTATTACTCTACTTTAGCACAAATGGGATCACGGGTTTTTTTGATAATACCCAAACATAGAAGGAATATTACCGCTTTCAGCCAGATCCTTCAAATGGCACATGGTATTCTCGACATGATATTTATATTTTCTTACCATCACATGAATTATATTTGTTATGTGATCATTATCAAATTGAACCAAGTATTCGTGTGATCAAATTAACAGATGGCATTGCCATGGCTATTCAACTTCCTCCTCAAATATGGACTCCGACAGATATGCACAGTTGTGGTCTTCATATATTTATCTGGCAAGAACATCCCACTTATTCTCCTACTATTGCTCTTATGAAAATTACTCTACAACAGTTCATTATTATTTGGGTCTTGAAGCTTCCTCTCTAGATTCAAATTCTCACCAAACAGTCCGAAACTTTGTTATTCATGAATCTAATCCAGTCCTTACCGGATTTCTTATCAGCAATGGACATTGGCTTATTTTCACAATGGCCCGCTACCTCTATAAATATAATTTATTAACCCAAATACCAGCCCAATGCCTTGGCCCACATCATCTCTTTGGCACATCGGATTCACCCCTGTTCTGTGCATCCCGTGCAAATATTTTCCCCTTTACTAGTACGCTCCTCTGTTAAAATTTTCTTTTTGAAAATGACTGCAGCCTATACCCCTCATTTATGTAAAAGAAAAAGATTCAAGGAAGACGTTTGAATTTCTGAAGTACATTCTGCAGAATATTTATGAAGGATACTATGCAAATACAATGCAGACACTATGCAGCATTATACAAACAATATTTAGTACTATTCATCAAATTGATCGAAGATAATTAACAGAATTGTCTAACAGATTTTTTGACAAATTTAATCAAAGGACACTTTACAATTACTAAAAGCCGGCACTACTTTAATTACGGAAGACAAGACGCAAAACAGAATTGATTCCTTTCAATTATGATGCTGATTAACGGTTCAAATTCTACTCAATTATTTCAAATATCAACGGTACAGAAGACTCAACGATATCTATTTAAAGGCTTTCTCTAGTCAGATGAAGGCAGGTGTGAAATAGGAGTTGAATAGGCATTAGCCACAGGAAGTTGGAAAGGCGTCAGCCAACGGAGAAACCAGAAGCCTTTCTTATTTTCTTTCCCTCTTTGTAAATTCTCATTTTTCTTTTCTTTGTTCAATTTTAATTTCTTTGTCTCAACCTTCGTAGAAAACCTTTTATATAAAAACATAAGCCAAAAAAGTTAAGTATAAAAAATTATGAACATACTAAAATCAAGCAAATAAATTTAATGCGTAAAACTAAAAAATATCTTAATCTAGAATTCGGTACTAAAAACATAGAACCAATTATACAATCCAATATATGTAAAAATAATATAGAATCCAATGTAGAAATACAACACATTAGACCATATAAAGTTAATACTAAGTTTTCTGTAAACAAATCGTTATCATTCCATTCATCCAATTATTTTTCATATATTAACAAAGAAACTTTCTGCATATCAAAAAGCCAAAATGATTTTATCTATCACATTGTTTATCAAAATATTTATATTATTTTACGCAAAGACATAAAGGATTTTATTTCTGTACAATGGCAAACATATTTTAACATTGAACATTTTATTGAATCACATATTTTAGATAGTTTAATAAAAGAATTTTTTCATGAAGTTATGCCTCCTAAAGGAAAAGAGAAGGACATTCCATCTCCTTATACCCCAGTAAAGGTACCATTAAAATAATCCGTCCATGATAATGCAATGTCGAAACCACAAATTATACTCACCTCCAACAAATATACAACCTTACATGAATTTCCACCACTAAGTTTCAAGGAAGTTGTTGCTCCCACTACCTCTTCTATTCAACCAATCACTACTTCTAATGATAACCATTAAATCACCAAACCACTCAAACTCCATGTTGCTCTTACCTCTTACTATAAAAAATTATTACTAAATGGGCTCATTACCTTGACAAATAAAATATTTTATCCTAATTATTTATACCAAACTGTAGATATTTCTAAAATCCAAGAGTACTATGAATTAATCTTAATTTATTCTTGTTCTGTTGAGATCAAACATCATTGTAATTCTTGAGATAATACCATTACCTTTTCTACTATCAAAATTAAACACATTAAACTTTCTCAGGATGTTGGTCTTAATATTTGGGATACTAAACCATTTTCTATTCATTATCAACCAAAAGGATACAATTACCAAGATTACAAAGAAGCATGCTTTAATGCTTTTTACCTCCGGTCATATACTCATTCATGGTTTATCCGATTCGACAAAACCTGTCCAAAATAATTACCAATATAGTTTACTAAATGGTGGATTTACTTTGGATCATTACTAGTCCTGTATCCAAGCAGTGTCAACAATACAATGATGCATTATGAAGAATTACAAAAAGATAAGTTCTTATCACACAGAATAATCGGTTTCCATATTCATTATGAAGTCCCATGGATTATGTCATGACACTTTACTTGTCAGCAGCATTATGAGGATCTACCATTAACTATTCAAGATATTCCTCTCTCTATTGTTTGAGAATTCAGAATCAAATGGTGGGATAAATTTAACTATGTCATCATTAGCTACACTCAGATTAATACTGATTACAAAAAGAACCAAGCATTAGCACAGACTATAAAAATTGTCTTAAAAATCCTGCCAACTACACCAACGTATTATATTCCAGAACACCCAACTGTACCAAGTACTTCCAAGTCAAAACCATGAAGTCCCTGAGTTATTGGATCTCCAACTTTATCTATCTCCTCCAAACGATCTACTAAAGCTACCATGCACATGGAAACCCAGAAGGCCCAATTTCATACAATGATGGTCCAGATGACCCAAATGCATCAACAACTCTCAAAGCAAGCCCAAGACTTTAAAGTCCAATGGGCTGACATTTCGGATGACGATCCAGCATTAGATTCATCTGCTCAACCACCATCACGTACGGCTAGTCCACAGCCTCCTTATGTAGCTGGATATGCCCAAGATCCATTCAGTCTCTGAATGGACTAATTTAAAAAAAAACCCTAACATTTGTGTTAATTTGTTGGTTCTAGCTACCGTCCAAATTTATCATCAGTACTTTGGCAGTATATGTGTAAAGAAAAAAAAATTAAAATTCACAAAAGGCATCTTAGAGATACACCATTTTAAAATCTACAACCAAAGCCAAATTCACAAAAATCAATTTTTACTACTGAATTTTTGGATACCGATAGACAATGTTGACAGAAGGACTCATAGGATTCCCCATGACTGACAATAGGACTCTACGCAACAAAAATTTAATACTCCATTATTACTCATCAGCAACATTATTTAATGATATCCATAACTTTGAAAATTATCAGAAGAAGTTTTCAAAATTTTGTAAAATTCTAAAAAATATTTATGATGGATATTATGCAAAAGATGTTTAGAGTTTCAAAGATGTTCAGAATTTTTGAAGTACATTTATGAAGAGTACTATGCAAATACTATGTATTCACTATATAACACTATACTATTTATCAAATTGATTGAAGACATTTAATAGAATTGTCTGGCAGTTTCTTTGACAAAATTAATCAAAGGATAATCCTCGATCAATTATGAAGATAATTCACAATTACTCTAATTACGGATGATAAGACGCAAAACAGACTTGATTCCTTTCAATTATGATGCTAATTATCAACGGTTTAGATTCTACTCAATTATTTTAACAATTAACGGTGTAGAACACTCAACGATGTCTATTTAAAGGCTTTCTCTAGTCAGATGAAGGCAGCAGTGAAATAGGATTTGAATAGGCATTAGCCACAGGAAGTTAGAAAGGCGTCAGCCAACGGAGAAACCAGAAGCCTTTCTTCTTTTCTTTCCCTCTTTGTAAATTCTAATTTTTCCTTTCTTTCTACAATTTTCATTCCTTTGTATCAACTTTTGTAGAATGTAATCAAGCTTCATCAATCAAAGTACAGCGGTTTAATTCAGCCTTATTCTGGTATAATTCTATTCTTCTCTGGTTTACGTGTTTTTGTATTAATAATTTTTAAAATATGATCCTGCATATAGATTTGGTATCAGAGCCACGTTTATTTTTTTTGCATGGTATAAGGCATAGATACGCTATTTGTTTTGTATTTGAGTAAGGCATAATCACTTGCATGATAGCTTTGGAAATGATAGGGAGCGTTTAAGCCTATGAACCGATGTGTTTGCCCGTTGAGGTGATAAAAGGGCATTGTTTGCCGGGGGTGTTCCTATTTTATTAAGTTTGCAAGTAAGGTTATGCATCATCTGTAGAAAATTCAGTTTTATGCATCATTTGTAGAAATTCTGAAAATAGCTTTGAGACTAAGACAAATATTCAGGGGTAGTAATTTGAATCATAATACAATGACAAACACTAGAGAATAACTAATTATACCTAATAATGGTCAGAATTATCCCAACTGGACTTTGACTCATCAAAACATGGAAACATTTTCTACCGTCAATATAATTAATCTTGAAAATAATTTTATTCCTGATATAGATTCACTTAGAAAAGAATTTATGTTAGAAAAAAATAATAATATTAGAAATTAGTATTTTAATACTTTTACTAAAGAACAAATAGAAGAATATAGACTTCTGTGGAAACAAACGATGTATTTACTCAAACAAAATTTACCCTTTTTTATATGGTTTATTCCATGTATAAGAAATAAATTAAAATGAAATATGTAACAAATAAATACTAATGAAAGAATTACTTCCACATGGGAAATCATTAATGAACAACAGATTATATCTGTTCATCCTCCATTAACTGGTTTAAAAATAATCAAAGATAATTTAACTATTCAGGCTTCTCTATTTAAAAAAGCAGATGATCGTGATAATACTATTAATATACAATTAGGAGATATTAAAAAAAGTTTATGAACAAAATAATTATCACTCTAAAATATTACATTTAATCGCTAAACAAGTTGATAGAATTTAACATACCATTCAAAATAAATCTATTAATAACAATTATCAATTTCCATATAATATTACACCATTACAAAAATTACATCTACCT
Source organism: Nepenthes alata (assembly GCA_028571085.2). Taxonomy (NCBI): domain Eukaryota; kingdom Viridiplantae; phylum Streptophyta; class Magnoliopsida; order Caryophyllales; family Nepenthaceae; genus Nepenthes; species Nepenthes alata. The sequence goes on along the minus strand of JAOVVI020013063.1, from coordinate 3,897 downwards.
ACGGTTGGAACATTAGAATTTCCTCCAACCTGTATAGAACTTTTGTTAGAAAAATTAACAAATAAATTAAATAATTTACCATCCTCCTCTACATCTACACCTAAAATTTTTCATACAGTTCAAACAATAGACCAAATACCTGATATAACTCCTGAAGATGATGACCAAAAAATTACTAAAATTCAACCTATACAAACTTCTCTAACAAAAAATTATTATCCAAGACCAACACCACCTGATATCCAATATGAAGAAAGAAATTAATATTTCTTAAAAATATATGATCCACGTGTTATACATGATTGGAATATTGAAGGCAAATCTGAATATGAAATTACATGTATGTTTTATGAAATGGAAACCTTATCTGTAGCTTACGGAGCAGTTAATAATATGACATAACACATGGCTACAAAATAAATTTTAATTGGTTTCACTGGCACCCTTAGATTTTGGTGGGATAATGCATTAACTCCAAACGAATGAAAGTATATTATGAATCATGTAGAGACTATTTATCAAGGACCTAATGGAGAAATTCAATTTATTCAACAAGAAAACTCTTTAGAAATACTTATAGTCACTCCTAGTCAAGAATTTTTAGGTAATCCTGGAGACAAATTAATCAATTCCAAAATCATACTAACAAATCTTAAATGTCCAACAATTCAAGATTTTTGATGGTATAAATATATCTTTACCACTTATATTTTCTATAGAAGAGACTGCAATGAACCTTTCTGGAAAGAAAGATTTATTGCTGGACTTCCTACTATTTTTGCCAAATAAATTCTTACTAAACTCACAGATTTTGGTGATGGTAGAATAAAATGGTCAAATATTAGTTATGGTCAATTATTTATATTTATTAAAAAAGAAAGATTATAATTATGTCAAGATTATAAAGAACACAATAAACTCACTAAAGATAGTAAACAATTAAATCTCAACTTGGCTCATTCTGTTATCAATACGGAATGAAAAAATTAAAAGCACCGTCACAACAAAAATCTAAAGCTTTTAAATATTTAAATAAAACTTATCAACCTCAAAATACTTATTATAAATCTAATATAAAAAAAAGCATATTCCAAATCTAAACCTAAACTTAAATCACATAAAGAATCAAAAAATATATACCAAGATTATCAATCTAAACTTATATGTTGGAAATATAAACGACTCAATCATATAGCTAATCAATTGACATTTTTTCTATGTAAAGATCAAAATTAAATAATTATTAAAACTTTATATAATGATAATTTTCAGGAATCATATACTATAAGATTTAATAATATCTTTTATGTTATAAACTTATATACTTCAATTATAAATAATTATTTTATCTTTTCACAAAAAGAATTACACAAAGAGATGTTCTTCTCTAGTTTATGTGTTATTTGTACTTATGAGTTTTGAAATACGATCCTGTATACGGATTTGGTATCAGAGAATGCTTCAAATTGATATATAATTTATCTATTATTTATAATTAGTTGGTTATTTATTTGGTTTATTATTGGTTTGGCCAATGTCTGTCTTTCATAATGTTGTTTTTTATTATTTTGTCAATATCTTAATTTTTTATTATATTTTAAAAAAATATTTATTTTTTTATACAATTATTTTTGTTAAGCTTATGATATATTTAATGTTTATTTTGACCATACAGTAGTTGTATTTTCTTAGTATGATTTAATAAATTATTTTGTAGTTATTTTTCTTTTTCGATTTATGTGTTACGAAATAATTGTATTAAATTTTTCTTAATTAATTCATTGTAAATTCGTTTATTCAATAATTGGTTGTCTTTATTATTGTTTAAAATATTATTATTTATTTGTAATTTATTTGGGATCTCTCATTGATTTTTAAGTGTTAAAATATTAGCTTTATACCTTTGTATTGCTAATTCTTTTTAAAAAATAAAATAATATTTTATAAATAAATTAGATAGTTTGTTATCAGATAATATGTCATCATATATTATTTTATAATACTTTTCATAATTATATTAAATATTTATTTTTATGGTATTTCTAGAAGATATTTGATAATCACTTGTGTAGATAAACCTTATGCAGTTGCTTTAAACGGATAAATTTATATAAAAAATGTGTACCAAGTATAATATCTTCATGCAGATCTTTTACTAAAATAAAAGTTGATTTAAAATAATATCCTTGATTACATATAGCAAGATTTATTAATTTATATTAAATATTTAACCTAGATCCACTAGCAGTATGTAATTTTTTAGTAATTTTTTGATAATATTTAGTTGGTATTAATTTTTTTTGAATATAATTTTGATCTGCACCTGTGTCAAGTAAAGTAATTAATTTTAAATGATATTCGTTATTAATTACTAATGTAATTTGAGTATACCATTTTCAAAACTAAATTTTGGTTATTAATTATAAAAATTAATCGCCAGGTTGTTTTAGTTGTGGGAAAGATAGGTTAGTCGGTTCAAAATTTTATCTCTTGTAATTGACTTTTTAATATTTTTACTTTATCTTTAATTTATTTTATTTCTTTTTATAAATCTCCGGTAGTGACTTGTTGAAATAGAGAGGGAGCAGGATATTTTTCAAATATTTTTATTAAGCTAAAATGTTTAATATTTAAGGGATTTATTTTTGTGTTAATAATTTTTTTAATTTTAGAAAATATTATCTTTTAATATCGGGATGTTCTATTTTATCAATAATATCAAGTAAAAATTCTTTATCATCTTGTATGCATAACATATTAATTTATAATTTACAATTACATAAGTTTTGTTCTAAATCTAAATTTTTATTTTCTGATTCATCATTAAAAATTGAAGAATTTGATTGTATATTATTTAGATCATTTTTTTCTTGGCTTGTATTTTTATTAGATTCTTCATCACTAAGTAATAAAGTAATTAGATTATTACATAATTGTTCATTATCTTTAAAATTTTTATAAATCTTTTTCTTTAATTTACATTGATTAGCCGTATGATCGGATTGTTTATATTTTTAACATATAAGCTTAGATTGATAATCTTGGTATGAATGTTTTGATACTTTATGTGATTTAGGTTTAGGTTTAAATTTGGAATGTGATTTTTTTATATTAGATTTATAATAAGTATTTTGAGGTTGATAATTTTTATTTAAATATTTAAAAACTTTAGATTTTTATTGTGGTGGTGCTTTTAATTTTTCTATTCCATATTGATAACAGAATGAGCCAAGTTGAGATTTAAATTATTTACTATATTTAGTGAGTTTATTATATTCTTTATAATCTTGACATAATTGTAATCCTTCTTTTTAAATAAATATAAATAATTGACCATAACTAATATTAGACCATTGTATTCGGCCTCCAAAACCCTTTTCCACATCTATCAGGAAGATCTACGGGATCCTCAAACATCCAAAGTAATAAGGGGCATCCCATCGTGAACATTCTGGAGGTCAGAAATCTGACCACTAGTATGGGGGGCTAGTGATGGGTATACCAATAATGGGCTGGCCCAGAGGGTCAACGAAAGTCCAAGAAGACCGGTCAACACATTTTATGGCCCAGTTAAGGACGGGCCCAGGAACTAAAAAACCCATGACGGTCAATGTTGGCATTGACCGTCCGGGCGGCCAACTTGCTTGTAGACGGTCAACTCGACGTTGGCCGTCCATGCACAGCTTGTTGGGCCCTGAGGGGCTTCTCTACAGTGATGGGCTTATTCCGTTCTGGCCCACAGCCCATCAGTTGATCGCTAGTCACTCTCCATTCGTTCTACACGAAGGCAGCCAACACGCAGACGGTCAACTTAGACGTTGACTGTAACGACCCAAAAATTTGAACAAGGAAATTTTAATCATCAGGTTCGGTCAACGCCCATTGACCGAAAATCCA
>JAOVVI020013062.1:0-11998 GCA_028571085.2 Nepenthes alata | reverse complement strand
CATCTTTCTTGTACTTTTTTGCTGTTGTAAAGCTCGTGCTTTGTAAGAAAGCTTAAATTAAATAAAAGAAGTAGCCCGTTCGTCGACATTCTCTTCTCTTCACTGTGCATATTTTCTTGCGTATTTTTTCCTAACGATCTGTGTTCTGTTTTGAGGAGACGAAGGGTTTGTAGCTGGCAGTCGCGTCATCTGGCCATCTGACGTATTTAATGCGCGCGTGGTCAGGAGACGTCGCGTCAATCTGTCATATTTCGGAAAGGTGCAAGCCTTCAAGGATTTACCACGCGGTGGTTCCCCGTTGGCCTGAGGCTGACGTCCTTTGTCCTTACCATGCCGCCGTTTTTTATGGAACCTCCCCTATTTAAATGCGTTGATTCTTCTTACGACTTCACCCTTTGCAGACGATCGTTCTTTTGACAATTTCTCGCTCTTGTTCGAGTAAACTTTGACGCAATAGCAATGGAAGATACAACGTCTGACTTACAGCATTCTTCCAACGAGTCGGAGCCTAGCTCCGACGTTCTTGGAGCTTCAGTACTGGATGCTTCAGGAGGTGATCGTTTCGAAACCACCATTGTGGGCCCTACTCGTTTCCTGCGAGTTCCTCCAGGCTTCGAGAGGATAAAGGAAGCGGGCTCGTCTCGAGAGCGCGTTCCGAAGATAGAGGACCTTTCGTACCCGCAGCTCGTCCGGAGGCTGGGGAGTGCTGAGGCCCGCATGCAAGCTGCAATCGTCGGAATCGAGCGGCTGGGGACCCGACTCATACATTTTGAAGATGCGTGGGCTGAGTCGCAAGGCAGGGCTATTCAAGTCACCAACGCTAACGTGGCAGCCCAAGCGCAGATACAGGCTCTCGATGGAGAGAACAATGAGTTACGACGAAGGCTCGGGGAGGAGACCGTGCAGCTGAGCACAGAACTTAGGTCAAGTTTTCAACCGGAGGAGGTCGGCCCTGCCTTAGAAAGGAATTTTCAGGACGGGATCCGCCTCTGCCGGAGGCTTGCCTTGCTGGAGGATCCGGACTTTCCCGTCGGCATCCTGGACTCTCGTAATGTTAGTGCCCAGACACGGGCTCAGTTGGAGGGTTACCCAGCCCCGAGTTCCTCCACGGACCGCGCGCAGCGCTAGTTGATTGCCGCCGTGGCGAGCTGTTTTATTAGCTTTGTGTATTTTCTGTCTGTTAGCTTTGTAACAAAGTTCTTCAATGAAATCCGCTATTTTGCCCTTCGTAAATATCGTCTCAGAACCTTCATCTTTCATTTTACGAATCCGCACGTTCCCGTAACGGATTCTGCTATCGTAAGCCTTCATTTATCGCGAAGACGATAGTGTGAACCTCTGTCAGGTGGCTGAGGTGACGCGCCTACCAGTCTGACGCCTGGCCATGATTACGGGTGGCTTAGTGCTTTGCGATGCACTCCGAAGGAGGCACGTGGCCCAATCATCCACGGTGGGCGTCACTTGGTTTCCCGCCTGTTGGCCTCCGTCGTTTATTTAAACCAATGGGACTGGTTTCTTTGCCCGTTGCTGAAATTCCTTCGCGGTTATCCCTCATTAAGAGAGATATGACGAAAAGGAAAGAGAACTCTTCGTCTTCCCAGGCACCCAGGGCGCGGCGCCATGGCGTCCACAATACGAGGTCTGTTTTGATGACGAGCACCATTGCTGGCCTCATGGTTGACTATGGCATTCCTAGCGATCGGAGTTACCACGCTCCTGACGTTCTGGATAGGGCCAACACCCCCCCAGTGGGCTACATCTCAGTTTACGAGCACCACCTGAGAGGGGGGCTTCGCTACCCTACGCCGTGCACGCTGTACTCGCTAGTTGAGGCGTTGGGAGTCCCCATAGCGAGACTTCATCCCAACTCGGTGTGCTACCTGGTAACCTTGTGCATCTTTGCTTTTCTCCACTGTACCTCCTTTGACGCCAAGGCCGCCAAGCTGACTTTTTGCTTCACGGAGTCAAATGATTGGGTGTCGATGTCACCCAAGACGGGCTTTCGTTTCCGCGGCACCAATCCTGACTCCATGAAAGGCTGGAAGGAGCGATTCTTCTTTTTGCAAGAGCCTACTGATTCAGAGCTTTCCCGCTTGTGGGGGCCGATTTTGACCTTCTTTTCCGAGAAGCCGTCGGCCAAGAATGTTGCGAAAGATGAGAAGTTGGTCATCGCCCTTCATTCTGAAGAGGCGAGGTTCTCCATCCCAGGCTATTATCTGACATCTATCACCTTTGAGGCTGCCAAGTGGGGGCCTCCGTCGGGATGGAGAGTCGCGGGCCCTGGCAAGAGGGAACCTGGAAGTTCCGTTGCTTCCTCGTCGCCCGGGGGAGACGGGGAAGAAAGCTGCTCCCTACCGGAGTCGTCGTCAGACGATGGTGAGGATGAGGCCGCCCTGAAGAGGTTGGAGGAGGCTGGTGGGACTTTGTCACGGAGGACCCGGAGGAGAGTCACTAGATCTACTGTCGTGGTTCAAAGTCCGGTACTGGAGGCGACTTCGAGTGCTGGCCCCCAAGGGGAGACTGCCGAACCATCACCGACTACGATCGCGCGGCTAGTCGCGCTCAAAATCTACTAGGTGGAGTCTCAACCCACTGAGGAGTCTTCTGCGCCCTCCATCGTTGGTGTGTTTGCGGACGCTTCCTCGAAAATAGCGGGCAACGTTCTGGGTCTTGACAACCAAACTGGGTCACGCCCATCCGTGCCCGCGCCAACGTCGGAGACTGGGCGTCCTTCCGATCTGATTGTCATCTTTGTGGAGCCCCTCTCAGAGGGTGGAATTCTCGTGGACATAGCTTCACCATCAGAGGAAGGAGCCGCACCGGCCGTCGATCCGCCAGAAGCCAGTGCGGGGGCAGTCAAGGCGTCTTTGGGGCTTGAGCCTCTGAGCGATCCTACGAGTGCAACCCTCCCTGCCGGCTTGGCTCCGACGGCTGGAGGAGAGGGGCTTCAGGAAGGTGCTCCGCCAGGTGATTCTGTGTGTTCTCCGAGCGCTACTCCCACTCAGGTATAGCCGCTTGATCTGTCCCTTCCTTGCTGTTACACGTTCTGAGGATTCCTTTAATGCCTTTTCTCTTTGCAGGCTTCTGGTGCTACTGATCCTTTCGACGAGCTAACCATCCTCTTGCACGGGAACTTCCGTCATGAGCAGCAGGCCGTTCATCGCGCAAGGGCCCAAGTCACCTCCCTTCGAGAGGGTAGCGAACGGGCGCGCAAGAGGAGATAAGGTGCTTGCAGTAGAAGGTCGTGCAACAGGAAGCCCTGCTCGTTCACCTGGAGGATGATAACGCTCGTCTGAACCAAGAGTTGGTTGGTCGGCTTTCTCCCGAGGAATCGCAGCTTCTGTTGGAGAAACAGTACTGGGATGGTATCCGCTTGTGCCGCAACATCGTATCTATGATCGCCCCTGACGTTCTGGAGGGAGTTCTTCACCTTGGGAACTACGGGATTGTGGAGGCATCTCGCTTGAGGAACTTTCATGAGGAATCCAGCTCGACGCAGCCTCCGCAATAGTCTTGATCTTGTATAGACCATTTAGCTGCTCTTTGTCGTTGTCACTTGCTTTTGCATTTCAATTGCTTTTGGCAAATGAATAAAGAGTGGCCTCTTCTTCTTCTGCACATGTTTTCTTTAGTGTTGTATGTTGGACCGCAACTCTTACTTGATGTGATTCGTGGGGTCATGCCCCTCATTTGAGTGTTAGGCTCGCGGAGCCATTGTTGCTAAGACCCTATACATACGTCTTCTTGCGTTGTGCTCGTCCTTCATTAAAGGATGTCATGGAAATTCACGCGTTTGGGAAGCTCGATCTGGTGATGCGGACGTCGTCGCCAGTCCCATGGAGCCGCAACGAGGGTCAGCTGGGTTTTCAGGCCACAGCAACCGGACTCCGGGGTCTAGGCCTTGGTCGCATTTGTTTGTGGGAGGTGTGTGGCCCCTGCTCAAGGCGTTATAATCACCAAGTTAAGGTCCTAGCCCATGACCATCTTAGACTGAGGGTGCTTTCTTATGCGTAGGAAGGTCGTCGCACGCCTGCGAATTCTGCCCCCTAAGGTTTCGTCGGCCACAGATTAGAGGCTTCCGAAGCCCCTGGGCCTTTTATGTTGACCACCTGGGTCGTAGGCACATAGCTGCTTGGCGGACCGCACGAGTTCTCTTGATAAGAAGTCAAGTTCTGCGAGTGGTTGTCTCCTGGGCCGTTTGGCGCGAATTCACAGCACAGGTGGCCGCATTGGCCGATTGGCACGGGGCCAAGATATGTGGGGCCATCCCCGGACCAAATGGTGCGAGGACGAAATCCTAGAACAGTCGTTTGCGGACCGTCTGGCATTGAGCCAATGATTTTTTTTAAGGATGGACGCCAGTCCTCATCACTTAGGGGCAGTCTAGGTCGTTTTAGTTTAAGGATGCAATGTATGTATGCAGTCGCACATACGAGGATGCAGAATAACTAGGAAGCTAGCTCTATTAATAAAAAAGCATGGCATACGTTCAAGCATTCCATGCGGTGCACGTGTGCGTCCTACTTGGACTGACGTGGCGCTATTGATAGTATTTTCTTAAGTTGGCGGCCCAGGAGAGAGCTTGTTCTTATTTGTGATCTTTCCCGCCGCTTCTACGCTCCGGAGGACCAGATCTCCAACTTCAAGAGGGCGCTTGTTGTAGTACCGCGCGATGCGCTGTTGAGAGGCTGCAACTCGCAGTCGTGCTGCATCCCGAACTTTTGAGAGCAAATCTAAGTTCTCCCGGAGCCTCTGTGTGTTGGTGGTCGGGTTGAAGCACTCGATCCGCAGGCTTGGCATTCTTACCTCTATGGGGACAATAGCCTCGGCCCCAAAACAGAGGCTAAAGGGCGTTTCTCTTGTTGGCTCTCATGGGGTTGTTCGATATGCCCAGAGCACGGACGGTAGTTCCTCGACCCAGGAGCCCCCTGCGTCTTCCAGCCTGGTCTTTAACCCATGCAGCAACGTGCGGTTGGTGACTTCAACCTGTCCGTTGGGCTGAGGATGGGCAACGGACGTGTGGTGAAGCTTGATGCGGAGATCGCGACAGTACTGTGAACCGCTTGCCGGTGAATTGGGTTCCGATGTCGGTCACCACGACCTCGGGAATGCCGAAGCGGCAGATGATTCCCTGACGGAGGAACTCGATCGCATCTGTTTAGTTATCTTGGCAAGACGGACAGCTTCCACCCATTTGGTGAAGTAGTCAATACCTACGATCAGGAACTTCCTTTGGCCGGAGGCCATTGGCAACCGTCCAAGTAAGTCGAGTCCCCACTGCGCGAACGGCCACGGGGACTGTAGGCAATGCAATTCCGTGTGCGGCTGATGTGTCATGGGGCCGTGGATCTGGCAACTCTCATAGTTTCGAACGAATTTCATAGCGTCCCGCTTCATGGTCGGCCAATAAAATCCCTACGCATGATATTAAATGCGAGGTTCTTGCCTCCTACGTGCGAACCACACAACCCCAGCTGTACCTCGCCTAGCGAGTATTCGGCTTCCTCTGGGGTAAGACATTTCAAGAGCGGGGCGGAGTACCGGTGCCTATACAGCCTCCCGTCAAGGAGTGTGTACCATCCCGCTGCTTTCTTGATCCGTTTGGCCTCGTCATCCTTCGGGAGGACTCCCTCGGATAAGTACTTCAAGTATGGCATCATCCAGTTGTTTCTGGCTTCAACCCACAGTATCTCTTGATCTTGGTCGTCAATGCTCGGTGCGGTTAGGACTTCCCACAGTTCCCTGGCAAACTACTCCAGGACGCCAGCTGTCGCGTCTCGTACCAGTCGGTTTGCGCGCTCATTTTCGGATCTAGGGATATGCTCCATCACGAACCGGTTGAACTCAGGGATCAGGGTCCTTGTCTTTGCCAAGGACCTCACAAGTTGTGGGTTTGATGTGTCGAAGTCCCCCTTCACCTGGTTGACTACGAGCTCGGAGTCACTACGCACAGTCAATGACCGAACAGAACATTCCTTGGCCAAGCGCAACCCTGCGAGGAGCGCCTCGTACTCCGCCACATTGTTGGTGGCCGGGAAAGCCAACGTGATAGAGTACGTAATCTCCATGCCTTTCAGTGTCTTCAGCATGATCCCTGCTCCGCTGCCTGCTTGAGTAGATGAGTCGTCCACATTCATGACCCATTCTGGATGACCATGATTTGCCGAACTTCCCGGGTCGTCTGCGTCTTCCGGAGCTGGGGTGGTTGCCTCAACGATAAAATCGACCAAGGCCTGCCCCTTCACGGCTGGCCAAGGCCAGAATTCCACGTCGAATTCCCCCAGCTCGACGGTCCACTTGACTAATCGCCCAGAAATTTTCGGCTTCTGCAAGATTGACTTCAGTGGCTGGTCTGTTAACATGATGATCCGGTGTGACTGAAAATAGGGCCGCAGCTTTCGCACTGAGTAGACGAGAGCGAATGCCATTTTCTTGGCTTGCGGATAGCGGGCCTCTACGTCCGTCAGCACCCGGCTCACATAATACACTGGCCACTGTGCTCCGCGTTTCGTAACTATTACTGAGCTGAGGGCCGTCGCTGATGTCGCCAAATAGAGGTAAAGGTCTTCACCCTCGCGTGGTGAGCTCAGAAGCGGCGGGCTGGCAAGGTACACCTTCAGTTCCCTGAAAGCTTTGTCACATTCCTAGCTCCACTTGAACCCCATCGACTTGGCCCCGCTCAGCGCCGTGAAGAAAGGTAGGTACTTCTCTGCTGACTTCGCGAGAAATCGCGAGAGGGCTGCGATCTGCCCAGTCAACTTCTACACCTCTTTTATCGTCCGCGGGGGGTTAAGGTCGACGATGGCCTTGATCTTGTCCGGGTTAGCTTCGAGTCCGCGTTAGAACACGATGAAGCCCAGAAACTTCCCTGAGGTTACCCCGAAGGCACACTTGTTGGGGTTGAGCTTCATTCCATGTTTCCGGAGGACATGGAATGTTTCTTCCAGGTCGTTGACGTGGTCATTAGCTAGTCTACTCTTCATAAGCATATCGTCGACGTACACCTCCACGTTTCGCCCAATCTGAGCCTCGAACATTTTTTTCACCAGGCACTGGTCGGTTGCTCTGGCGTTGTTGAGGCTGAAGGGCATCACTTTGTAGCAATACGTCCCTTGGTCAGTAATGAAGGAGGTGTGTTCTTCGTCCTCTGGGTGCATCCGGATCTGGTTATAGTCAGAGTACGCATCCATGAAACCGAGGAGCTCGTGCCCGAACATTGAGTCCACGAGCTGATCAATCCTCGGGAGAGGGAAACGGTCTTTAGGGCAAGCCTTGTTTACGTCCGTGAAATCCACGCACATCCGCCACTTGTTACTTTTCTTTACCAGCACAACATTTGACAGCCAATCTGGATATTGATCCTCTCGGATGTACCCTGCGTTCAGGAGTCTCCTCACCTCTTCCCTTACGGCGACTAACTTCTCGATGGAGAGGTTCCTACGCTTCTGCCGAACAGTTTTCCGGCTCGAGTCAAGGCCCAACCTGTGGACAATCACTTCGGCCGGTATCCCAGGCATTTCAGCAGGAACCCAAGCAAACATGTCGGAGTTGGCTCTAAGGAAGGTGATCATCCTGTCGCGTTCTGCGGGTTGGAGGGATCTGTCAATGCTGACGCATCTCTCGGGATCTGTAGGGTTTAACGGGACCGCTTCATTGGCTTCTCTTGACTGGGCCTGTTGCAGCAAGGTTTCATCACGGAGGTCAAGGTCTTCGTCTGGGCGGCTTGGTACCGCCGGACTGATCTGGGACAGGTAGCATGTTCGCCCCATATGTTGGTCTCCCAGGACCTCTCCCACACCCTATGGGGTAGGAAACTTCACCTTCAGATGCGGGATCAACGTCACGGTTTCGAAGGTTGTCAGGAACGGTCGGCCTAGTATGGCGTTATAGACAGACGGTAAGTCTACGACGAGGAACGCCAACTCTCGCGTCAGAGAACACGGGTTGGTCCCCACCGTGACTTCCAGTCGGACTACCCCCTGCACAGGGACAAACTCGTTGTCCAAGTTGTACAGGGGTCCGCCGGCAGCCTTCATCTTGCTCTGTCTCAATCCAAGCTTAAAGAAAGCACTGAGATACAATAAATTTTGAGAATTTCTATTATCAACGAAAACTCGTTTCAATTAGTAGTCAACCGTACCGTCTGAAACGAGGGCGGATACAACAAGGGGGTTAGTATAGGGGTTGGTTACATGAGCCATATCGTTGCTGTTAAAGCTAATGACATTGCTTCTCTCCCTCGTCCTGGTGCGCTTGTTGCTGGAGGTTGGCCTGAGCTCCTGGTGCCCGGCGCCACTGGCGTCCGCAGTAGAGATCATGCTGAGGACGCCAGCGGCCGTGCGTCCTTTTGGCCTCTCCATCCGATATGGTGGGTCCTTGCCCCTGGCTCTTCACGAACTGTTTGAGTTGTCTGCGGCGGACCAGTTCCTCGATTTCTTGCTACAATGTGCGACAGTTTTCGGTGGAGTGTCCCAGGCAACGGTGGAACTGACAGTATTTGGAATGGTCGCTGCCGCTGGGACCTTTAGGCGTCTTCGGCCACTTGAAGAACTTCTCATCCTGGATCTGCATCAGGATGTTGGCTCGGTTGTCGTTCAGAGGGGTCAGGGATGACCGCCCAAAGTCTTTCCTCGGGCCCGGAGGAGGCCGCTGTTGCTTGCGATGCTCGGGGAAGTGGTGGTTGTCGTTGTCCCTCTTTTGTCCACCGGTAGTCCTGGTGGCTTTCGGGGGCCGGCCCGCTCGCTCAGGGCGCTTCGCCTCATTGACCTCTTCGGCCGTGATGTACGCCCGGGCGATGGTCTTAGTCTCTTGGAAGGTTTGAGGGTGCTGGTGCAACAGGTGCTTAAAGAAATCCCTCGCCGCCAGCGTGGCGAGGAAGTCGTTGAGTTTCAAATCGTCAGAGAGCTGAGGAATCCGCCGTGCCGTAGTGATGAAACGGTCTAGGAACCGCTTCAGGCTTTCGTCCGTCTTCTGGCGGAGGCGGACCAGGTGTCATGGTTGTCTCTCCTCCTTCCGACTGGAGGCAAACTGGCTCAGAAAGGTATCCGCTAGCTCGTCGAAGGAGCGTATAGAGTTCGGAGGGAGGCCGTGGAACCAGAGCAACGCGTCCCCCCTAAGGGTGACAGGAAAGCATTGGGACAATTGGGCCTTGCTCGCTCTCTGCAGGGACAATTAGGTACGGAAACAATTGAGATGGTCCATGGGATCCTTGCTCCCGTCGTACCCTTCCAAGATCGGTATCTTGAACTTGTTTGGCACCGGCTGGGTCCGCAGATCGATAGCGAAGGGCGACCTCCGAAGATTGGCGGAGGATGGTGTGGATCTGTCCTTGTGAAGGATGTCCCACAACACCTTTACTTTCTCCTCCATTGGTGGGTCGGAGGTGCCTCTCAGTGCGTTGATGACATCGCAGAGCTCCATGTGATCCTGGAGGCGTGGTTGAGCCTGCCGGGGATGCCGGATTTCCGCTTGGGTTGGATGCTCGTTGTTGGAGCCCGCTGCGGTCTGCCTCCCGTGCCCGCGTGAGTTGCGGGGGTTACGCTGTTCAGGGCTGTCACCCCGCTCATCGCGGTTGGGATGGCTCCTCGCTTCATGAGGACCGACTCCGCTGGGGGCTGCCCGGGCCACAGCGTCGTCGGCTTGGTTGGATCGTCTCTGGAGGGCTGCTGCGCGGTGTCTCGCTCTCTTGGAGGAGGCCTGAGATGTTGGTGGAACAGCCCCTGGCCAAAGAGTTCCTGTTCGTTCACACAGGGCCTGGAGGACCAGCTTAATGTCGCCGATGTTCGCAGTCAGACGACGGACGTCGGGTTCTGGACGGGCGTCGCCCTGGCCCACGACAGAAGGATCTTCGTTCTGGGTGGCCATGTCCACCACTAGGACGCTGGTCTGTGCCCTAATGTTCACCATTGACTTCTTGCTTTTGAAGGAAAGTAGGGAAGTGACGCTAGATCTTCTGTCAGCTTCTCACAGACGGCGCCAATGTTGCGTCTTTAGGTCCGCGAGGTTGTTGTACGAATTAGTGAGCCTTCGGATTCCTCAACACGCGGTGGCGTCAAGGCAAGGGTTCGGTCTCCGTATCTCTAAACCTGGAACCCGTACAACACAAACAACAAACAAGAGGTCAGGGACCCGGTGGGATTTCTCCCACCACGGTCACTCCGACGCTCAAGTCAGCAAGCTCCTGCAATAAACGGTGATGTCACACTCGGTCTGGGCGGTGTGAGGATGTATGCTGATGATGTGTGAATATGCTTATGTTTGGAGTGAAAATGCAATGAGCAGGTATCGAATGTATGGAAGGCCTGTCTTCCTTAGTGCACCGCTATGAGTAGCTAACTTTCCCTGCCAGAGGAGGCGAAGGGATTCAGCTGTTGGTGAAGAGGATCTGCGTTGGACTCGGTGGTCCAAGGTCCTCTCGAATCCGTTTTTTGGGAGTTAGGAGGTAGCTCGAGAGACTTCTAGTCTAAGCGATCGAGTGCTCTTCTCCTCTTTTGTTTTTCAATCTGGAACCAATCCTCTTTCCAGAAGGGGTGATGGAGCTTTTATAGTCTCCCTCTCTGGGGACGCTGGGCTCGAGAATACCCGTTGCTAGGGTTCTATGGCCGCTGGTCGTTACCGTTGTGCGTCGGTCATCTCCATTGTCGCCTTTCGGTGGTTGGCAGGCTTATCGGAGCTGCCATGCACGCTTTGCTTTTCCTTGAAATGGGATTGGACGGCTGCCTGCTAATTTTATACAAGCATGATTGGCGTACATATATTTAATTTTAGGTCATTTTGGCATGAAATTATTAGGGAAGAGAAAAAAAAGAAAAAAGAAGAGAGAGGAAAGGGAGGGAGAAAGAAAGGTGGACCTTTGAGGAAATGGTAGTGGACCTTTGAAGAAATCAAGAGGCATCTCAATATGCAAAAGTTGGAATCTAAAAAGTAGGATGATATTTTTTAAATAGGTTATTGAATTAAAATTTAATAGGTAAAAATTAAAAATATCAAAAAAAAAAGTTATATTAAAAAAAATATTTTATAATATTAATATATATTAAATATTAAATATAATATTTTTAAAAAATAATAAAATTAAATATTTAAATAAAATTATCTAATATTTAAAATTTAAAATTTAATAGTCTAAATAAAAAATAATTTTATTTTTCCGTAGAGAAAGTGAAATGCCTAAATCAATCAATGCACAATGCCAAAAGTGGGTCCCGAGAAACGTACTGATGCGACTATCCAGCTAAGGTGGGCAACACGATCGCTACAAGGGCTTATAGTACGAACTCCCTCATGGGACATCTTCAATTATGGTTGACAAATAACTTATAAAAAGGGTAGGAAGAAAATTTTGTTAAGATTTATTAATCGTTATTAGATATAATTTTATATATAGGTTACAAAAAATTATGTCTTTATATACTTTACCTTTTTAAAAAATAAGTTAAGTTAATTTTTTTAATTAAAATCTTTTAATATTAATCAAATAAATATATTATTATCTTTAAAAAATAAATACTATTTAATCTTTTTTTTAAAAAAAGATCCCAGACTCATAATATTTAGAGGGATAGAAACTTCAAATCTAAAAACTTAAAGGGTTGAATATTATTATTCACATTCTCATGTCCAATCTTTGATAAGTTCATATTTTTTTTATTTAAAGTAATTTTTTAATATAGTTATATATTAAAAAAATTAATGTCTCCAAAAAAAATAAATCACAATATATAAACCGATGTCCCTTTTCTTTATAGGCACATAAAATTTTTGTCTTTCAATTTGCATATGATAATACAATTTGGCTAAATTTATTATCTTCTGAAATTAAATTATAGTTTGATCGTATCCCTATCATTGCAAGCTATGCATATAATAACTTAAATTAAATACATAATTCATAATTTATCAATACAATTCATATTTAATATGAATTTAAGTCTCTCTCTCTTTTTTTTTTTTTTACTTCAACGATTATTAACTTTGTTATAAAAAAAATTAGCACAAA